>JAJPUD010012064.1:1592-24710 GCA_023553655.1 Myrmecobius fasciatus
AAAAAAAAAAGTTATCAAACTATGCATACCTTTTGACCCAGCAGTGTTTCTATTGGGCTTATATCCCAAAGAAATCATAAAAGAAGGAAAGGGCCCCACATGTGCAAGAATATTTGGGGCAGCTCTTTTTGTAGTGGCTAGAAACTGGAAACTGAATGGATGCCCATCCATTGGAGAGTGGCTGAATAAATTATGGTATATGAATGTTATGGAATATTATTGCTCTGTAGGAAACGACCAGCGGGACGATTTCAGAGAGGCCTGGAGAGACTTGCATGAACTGATGCTCAGTGAAGTGAGCAGAACCAGGAGATCATTATTCACTGCAACAACAATACTATATGATGATCGGTTCTAATGGACATGACTCTCTTCAACAATGAAATGCTTCAAACCAGTTCCAATTGTTCAGTGAAGAAAGCCGTATACACCCAGAGAGAGGGTTGTGAAATGTGGACCACAACATAACATTTTCATGTTCTCTAGTGAGGTTTGCTTGCATTGTATTTCCTTTATCGGATTATTTTTTCTTGTAGATACGATTTCTCCTGCACAAAAAATTATGTGTGGCAATAACTATACATATATTCGATTTCTTAAGTATTCTAACATAATTATCATGTAGTGGATATCCTGCCATCTAGGGGAGGGGTGGGGAGTAGGGGGGAAAAATTTGTAACAAAGCTTTGTAAGGGTTAATGTTGAGGAATTACCCATACATATGTTTTGCAAATAAAAAGTATTAATAAAATAAAAAAAATAAAAATAAAAGCTGTCACTAAAGAAAAAAAAATTAAAAAAACAAAAAACAACAATGAAATGTTTCAAACCAGTTCCAATTGTTCAGTGAAGAAAGCCATATACACCCAGAGAGAGGGATATGAAATGTGGGCCACAACATAACATTTTCACGCTCTCTATCAATGTTTGTTTGCATTGGGTTTCCTTTCTCAGATATTTTTTTGTTCACGTGGATACGACTGTTCTTGCACAGCAAGATAAGTATGGAAATATGTATACATATATTCAACTTGTCAAATATTTTAATATAATTAACATGTAGTGGACTTCCTGCCATCTAGGGGAGGGGAGGGGACTAAGGGGGAAAATTTGTAACAGAAAGCTTTCTAAGGATCAGTGTTGAGTAACTACCCATACATATGTTATGCAAATAAAAAGCTTTAATTTAAAAAAAAAAAAAAAAAAAAAAAAAGACTGACTGTCTTTCCACTAGGGCAAGTTTATTCTTACAACTAAAACAGTGCTGTAAAATTTCCATGCTTCAATCTGTATTCACGCAATTAGTTCTTTCTTTGGAGATGAATAATATTTTCCCTCAAAAATCCTTCAGAATTGTCCTGGAGCATACTGCTGAGAATGACTAAGTCACAGTTGATCATGTAGCATTGCTATTACTACATACAATGTTCTTTTCTTTGTTCTGCTCATTTCATTTTACATCAGTTCATAGAAGTTTTTCCAGGTTTTTCTGAAAATTCTGCTCATTATTCTTTATAGCACCACAATATTACATCACAATCATATACAACTTGTTCAGCCATTCCCAAATGATGGATATCTCCTCAATTTCTAATTCTTTGCCACAACTATATATCCTTTTCCTTTTTGTTTTTTATTTCTTTAGTATACAGACCTGGATGAGGTATTGCTTGGTCAAGATTTTGCATGGTTTTATAGCCCTATGTATATAGTTCCAAACTGTTCTATAGAACGGTTGAATTAGTATACACATCCAGCCAACAGTGCATGTGTTTTAATTTTCCATATTCCCTCCAACATTTGTTATTTTCCTTTTCTGTCAAATAGCCAATCTGACAGGTATGGGGTGGTACTTCAGAGTTATTTTAATTTCTGTTTTCCTAATCAACGGTGATTTAGAACATTTCTAATGACTACATAAAATTATTATTACTTTGTCTGAAAACTGCCCATTCACATCATTTGACCATTTATAAACTGAAGAATGGCTCCTACTTTAAACTTAATTTAGTTCTCTATATATTTGAGAAATGAGGCCTTTATCAAACAAACTTGTTATAAAACTTTTTTTTTTAGTTATACTAACGTATTTCCCTCCATACTATCTCCCCCTGTTTATTCTACTCTCTCTCCTTTTACTCTGTCCATTCTTAAAAATGTTTTCTTTCTGATTTTTATCTCTCTTAATCTGCTGTCCTTTCTATGAGCAACCCTTGCCTTCTCCCCACTCCCAACCCCTGTCCTTTGTCTCCTTTCACACCTACTTTCTTGTGTGGTATATTTCCGTACCCAAGAGAAGGGGTGTGTTATCTCTCTTTGAGCCAATTACTATGAGAATAAGGGTCACGTGCACCCTGCTCTCCATCTCTTCCATTTTCTCTACTGCAAAAGTTCTTTCATGTATCTTTTATGCCAGATAACTTGCCCCATTCTATTTCTCCCTTTCCCCTTTTCTCACTGTATCCCCCTTCCTCACCACTTAATTTTTTTAGATAATCATCCCATCATATTCAATTCATATCTGTACCTCCTGTCTATGTATATACTCTAAATTAATATGAAAGTTTTTAGAAGTTACAATTATCATTTTCCCCATGTAGGAATATAAACAGCTTAACTTTATTGAATCCCTTATGATTTTTCTCCCATTTACCTTTTCATATTTCTCTTGAATCTTGTATTTGAAAGTCTAATATTCTAGTTAGCTCTAGTTTTTTCATCAAGTATGGTTGAAAGTGCCCTTATTTCAATGAATATCCATTATCCCCCATGAAGAATTATATTTAATTTTGCTGGGTAGGTTATTCTTGATTGTAATTCTAGCTCTTTTGCCCCCTGGAATATTATATTGCAAGTGCTTTGACCCTCTGATGTAAAAACTTCCATATTTTGTGTTATCCTGACTGGCTCTACAATATCTGAACTGTTTCTTTCTGGACGCTTATATTTTCTACTTGATCTGAGAGCTCTGAAATTTGGCTATATCAAGGAGTTTTCATTTGGGGATCTTCTTCAGGAGGTGATTAGTAGATTTTTCAATGTCTGTTTTAGCCTCTGGTTCTACAATATCAGGGCAGGTGTCCTTGATAATTTCTTGAAAGTTTAATGTCTGCATTAATATCTTGAATCTATTTTTTAGGTCAGTTATTTTTCCAATGAGGTATTTCATATTGCCTTCTATTTTTTCATTCTTTTGATTTTATTTCTTGATGTCTCATGAAATAATTAGCATCCCCTGGCCCAATTCTAATTTTTAAGGAATGATTTTCTTCTCTGTGCTTTTGTACCTCCTTTTCGATGTGGCCAATCCTCTTTAAGGAGTTCATATCTTCAGTGAATTTTTGTCTTTTTCTATCTGGACAATTCTGTTTTTCAAGGCATTCTTCTCTTCCCTGAATTTTTTGAGAGTCTTTTCTTTTACCATTTGGCCTATCCTGTTTTTTAAGATGTTGTTTCTTCATTCTTTGTGTGTATGTGTGTGTGTGTGTGTGTGTGCGTGTGTGTATATCTCCTTTACCAAGCTGTTGCCTCTTTTTTTCATGACTTCCCTCACTCTCATTTCTCCTCTCAATTTTTTTTTTCTATACCTCTGACTTGACTTTTAAAATCTTTTTGGAGCTTATCCATGATCTGAAGGAATTCATATTTCTCTTTGAGGCTTTTAGATGTAGCAGTTTTAACTTTATTATCTTCTGAGTTTGTGTTTTGATCTTCCCTGTCAACACAGTAACTCTATAATCCATTTTTTTTCCTGCTGTTTACTCATTTTTCCAGCCTATTTCTTGACTTTTTCGTAGGTTCTGCTATTCTAGAATTTGTTCTGAGGTATTAAAGTTTGTTTGGAGGGGTTTTGGGGAGAGCTCAGGCTAGTTCCTGTCTTTTTCCCACCATCTTGGTTCAACTCTTCCACAAGTGAAATATTTGAAAATATTCAATTCCTAATTAATATGTCTTAAGAAGTGCTACAAAAGTTTTTGATTTTTAAAACGCACAAATTTTGGAGAATATATTTTAAAAAACTGATTTGCTGTAATCAGATGTGTCCTCCATCATTTGTCAAGCTCATCTAGACCTGGGTGGGCAGGTGCTAGGTTTTTGGATTAGCTTTCAGTAAATATTATATGCATATGTAAGTATCATTTAATCATTTAAAGCTCAAAATTCCTTTGCTATCTTTCATTTTGGTTTTAGATAGTGATATTCAAAAAGGAAGTGACTAATTACAAAATAAGACACAGAGAGAACCTATATTGCTTAGGAGGAATCTTTTATATCATTATTGCAAATTTGTATTTTACAACATGTTAGTAAAATGTTATTTGAATATGTTCAAATATTCAGATATAATCAGTAAGACCATAAATTATAGAAAAAATTGTTAAACTGTTTTGGTTAAAGAGTTTTTAAAAGAGTTTATGAGATCCTGAAAACTACAGGTCTGGACAGGATTTGAATTTTTATATTTCCTTGCCTTAGTAAAGACACATCAACTAGAAAATCAGTTACCTTAAGGTCCAGACTGCTAAGACTTACAACATCATCATCTTTTTCTCTTCGTTTTCTTTTCTATAAAAAGAGAAAAATTCATTTAGATTCTCAAATTTCATAATTTTAAATAAAGATTTAACACTTAAAAACAAAGAATTCTACATAACCTGAAAAGTCATGAAAAAAGAGTGAAACTGCACAATACAAATATTCTCTTAGATATAAAAATTTGGGAGGCAAGTCATAAGAAAATATGGTTTTCTAAAGTAAAAGCTCAAATGGGAGGATGATTTAGTGAACAGAAAGCTCAGAATCAGGAAGGCCTTGATTTTAGTTCTCTGATTTAAGTTGACTGTGTAACCATGGGCAAACCCCTTAAACTCTCAATCCTCTAGGACTATGCAACTATCTATAGCTTGCAGGAGAGCCTAATCTGCATCAAAACCAGAAGTTTAGTGTTTATCTTTTAACAGCAAAAAGCAGAAAAGGAAAAAAAAATGATAGGCTTGGGCAGCTAGATGGCACAGTGGACAGAGTACTGGCTCTGAAGTCAGGAGGACATGAGTTCAAATCCAGTCTCAGACACTTAACACTTCCTAGTGTGTGACCCTGGGCAAGTCACTTAACCCCAATTACCTTGGGGGGGAGGGAGGGAAATAAACAAACAAACAAACAAATAAATAAAAATGTGTAGGCTTAATTTATTTACCTGGAATAAATGTTACTTCTAACACAGTGTTTTGCTGCCATTCTTCTGAATAAGCTGCACGCGCAAACACACACACACACACACACACAGCTTTGTCATTTTTGTAAAACATTTTGTTTAGAGAGTTATACATGATAGAGCTAGGAAAAATCTTAGAGATCATCTAATCAAAATATATTTTAGAATCAGGAAATAAAAGTTAAAATTCAAAATACATCTTTATTTTTAGTTATATGAAAAAAATCATTTTCTAAAGGAAAAAAAGCAAATGCCCTTAAACCTAACCATCTTTGCCCTTTGAGGATACTACTTCATTTATCTCTCTTAATCAAATGGTCTCATCAAGCATGATAAACAGGATTACAAGTAAAGAAGAAGGTAGGGAACATTTTTTATTAAGTTTATTAAAATAAGATTATTTAAACATAACATAAAATTCTTTAACAAGAGAAGGATTAGTAAAATTATTTTGCAGACAAGTCCGGTTGAATACAACTAATTTACAAGAAGATCCATTACAAAGTCTTAGAGACATCCATGATTAGCAGCTAAAACCTAGATAAAAATTCATTAAAGGAGACTGAGGAAGAAGGAAAAGAATTAGGAAACAGTAATGTCACAAAAAATTAAAGAGATAAGAAGAAGGTATTTGACTGGGTCAAAGGTTACAGAAAGATAAATAGGAAGAGGATTAAAAAAAGGTTATTAGATAGTATTGGTAACTTTGGAGAAAGGTATTTCAACTGAATGATGAAGTCAGAAGTCAGGTTACAGAAAGTTTATAAGACAGTGAGAGGAAAGGAATTGGAGTGGCCATCCTTCATTCTCTGAATTTCTCCACTTCTTCTTTCTATACCTCCTGCTTTTCAGCTTTCCTTTTATGTAATCTTTCTTCAGTAGAATTAAGCTCCTTGAGAACAAAAACTGTCTTCATTTTACTTGTACTTGTATCCTCACAGTATAAATACTTAACTCACTGGAGACAGTTTTCTTAAGGAGTTTAACTATAAATGGGAGGAACAACATAGGACAGACAACTCTAAAAGAGAGCAAATGAAGGATTTTTGAGGATAGAGGAAAGCTGACAACAGACAGGGCAAAACTGAAGACAAAGGAGAGGAGGAATAATAGATGGGGCAGTCTGTTGGAGAAGACAGGTTGGAATGGAATCAAGGGTTTATGCAAAAGGGTTTAGCTTGGCAAGAAGAGTTATCTCTTTATGTAAATGTGTGAAGGAAGAGGAAATAGCAGAAAGCATACAGGGGATATGAGATGAAGAGAAAGGGAAAATAAGGTCAATCCACCTTCGCTCTCAACTTTTCAATGAAATATGTGACAAGATTCTCAGCTAAGACGGTGAAGAAGGAAGAGCTATGAAAGAAGCATTATCATATGCCAAGCATTTTTCAAATATCTTATTTGATCTTAACAACTTTAGAGGAAGAGAATGGGTTTGGAAAACCCATTATTATCCACTCTTTATAGTTAGACTAAGGTATGTGGAGGTTAAATGGGGTTGCTCAAAATCGCACATCCATGTAAGCTGTCTGAGGTAGAATTTGAACTCAGTTTTTTCTTATTCCAGACCCAGAACTCTCAACATTTAAGGAGAGATAAAATGATCCAGAAAAGTCACTGTGGTGAGATGGTGAATCAGTTAGGCAGGCACAGAAGAACCTGCCACAGTTATGTAACAAATATGTAGTGGAACCAGTGAAGCAGTTTCCTGTTCTCCAGCATGTGAGCAGGAACAGTGGCAGTGGAGGGTAGGAGTAAAAAGGCTAAGGAGAAGATCCATAAGAGGAAAAGGAGGGATGAGACTGAAACAAAGAGGACAGTGTAAGGTTAAAGTGATTCCAGAGAGGCATAAAACCTACAACTGATTTTAAAATTTATTATTTGGGTTTCTGAAGTTGTTGCTTAATCTAAATGGGCATCTCAATTTGTTCCTTCTAATACCAATTAAGCTTGTTTGATATTGTTGCTATTTTTACTCAAAATTATGCTACAGCAATTGAAATAATACATCAGTATGTACTTTATGAAGAATGTTAAATCTATAGGATTCTAATTGCTAAATTTCAAAGAACTTTGTTAAATATAATACTCACCAAAGTGAAATCCCAGTGTGGCCCAGGTGTTAGAAATGTGAAGGAACTACCTCTTCGAAGGGAGTATCTATTAAAAGAAAACACATAAAATAAATTTATGGGATACTGAATTACAGTTGGTTATAATTTTAGGATACTTTTGAAGTAGTCTGAAGAAACAGTTCAGACATATAACAATAGAATTAAAACCGCAATTCCATCTGTTTTTTCTCCCTCCCCCACCCCTCTTGACTAATACATTTTCAACACTAAGATTAATGTTATTAAAACAAAAGCACATTATTAATGTTATTAAAACAAAAGCACATTAAGTGGACAATTTCTTACTATGATTTTTTTTTAACTAGCAGTAGTTATTCAGTTTATTCTCCTCCTATTTCTATCACCTAAAAGCCAAAAAAATCAAGTGTCTATCTATAACTAGATTACCTTTAGGAAATTCTATAGTATTTTTAATGATTCCAAACTTCTCCTGAAAGAAAGGTTGGTTATTTTAATATCAATATTCATCCAAGGTTATTATATGGTTATAAGTCATGAAATACCACAATCTCTAAAAATTAAAAGATTAAGATCATAGAACATCTGAGTTTCTAAAGAATTTAAAGTTGAACACCCAAAGAACAATGAAGAAATGCATGGTAGGTATAAATGTATGGTAATATATTACTAATAAGAACTTATAAAAGAATAGCATGAAGGATATTACAACAACAGAAAGTGCGATAGGAAAAAGTAAACTAGCCACGTAGCAAAAGCAGTTAGAGTTGGAAGGGACTCTATCAGCCATTTAGTCTAACTTATCCAAGAACGAAATCCTGTTATAATATAGTTGAAAAGTGCTCATCTCTTCAAAGTTCTCCAGTGAGGGGAAATGTACTATATATTCTAGTTTGAAACAGTTTTAATTGTTGGGATCCTTTCCTCTACATTAAAGTTAAATATGCTTCTTTGTCACTGCCATTCACTGTCAGTAATTATATGATCCTTTAAATGATTCTCAAATGATTATATGAACAATAGTCACTGTTTATCATGCATCAGACACTGTGATAAATGCTGGGCATACAAATATAAAAATAAAATGGTCTCTGCCTTCATGGAGCATATAATCTAAGAGAGGAAGAGAACACCTAAGAGAGTGCTAGCCAGAGAGATATATTTTTGGTAGGGATATTATAGGGATGGTGAATGTAGTCATAGGACAAATGATTGACATGTTCTTTTCCAAGAATGGGATTATTCACTTTATAACTATACACAGAACTAGAGGTGGAAAATAAGTAGAATGAAATGGTATCAAGATGACTGGGTAGCAGTAACGTGGTAGGTATGAATTTGGCCAACTATGGTGAATGTTCACCAATCAGAAGCCAAGGATCCCTGGGTAGCTGTGGTATTGGAAAAGAGATTGGATGATACAGCATAGTTACGTGGTACTGGATCATAGAAAGACTCTGGTAGTAGTACCTCTTCCTATTTTTCAAACAGTCCTCCCCCCCCCAAGAATTATCTGAAGAAAACGCTTTAAAAAATAGATTTGATGAAAAAGCATATGATTCCTTACAAAATAGATGTGATTAAATGAAAAAGGCAAATAACTCCTTACAAAATAGATATGAAAAAGAAACCATTCTTTAAAAAACAGGATTTGTGAAATGGGAAAAAAAATGCAGTGAACAAAACACTTCATTTAAAAGGTCAATTGGCCAAATGCAAAAGGAGATAAAAAAAGCTAACTGAAGAAAATAATTCACCAAAAATTAGAATTGAACAAATGGAAGTAAATGACTTAATGAGACTTCAAGAATCAGTCAACCAAAACCAAAAAAACAAAAAAACAAAACAACAACAACAACAACAACAAAAAAAAAAAAAAACCAGAAAAGAAAAGGAAAAAAGAAAAAATAGAAGAAAATGTAAAATCCTTCACTGGAAAAACAACTGATCTGGAATATAGATCTAGGAGAGATAATCTAAGAATTAATGGATTTACTGAAAACCATGATGAAAAAAGAGCCTAGACATCTTCCAGGAAATCATCAAGGAAAAGTGTCCGGCATGGTTCTCTTCAACAATAATGTGATTCAAACCAGTTCCTATTGTTCAGCGATGAAGATAGTCATATACATCCAGAGAGAGGCCTGAGGGAACTGAGTGTGGACCACAACACAGCATTTTAATGCTTTCTGTGAATATTTCGATGCATTTTGTTTTCCTTCTTAGGTTGTTTTTTTTCTCTTTCTAGATCTGATGTTTCTTGTGCAGTAAGATAACTGTATAGATATGTATGCACATATTGGATTTGTCATATAATTTATCATATTTAGCATGTATTAGATTAACTGTCATCTAGGGGTGGAGGGAAGGAGGGGAAAAGCTTGGAAAAAAAGTTTTTTGCAAAGGTCAATGTAGAAAAATCACTCAATGTTTTGTAAATAAAAAGCTTTTAATAATAATAATAATTTAAAAAAAAAAAAAGGAAAAGTGTCCGGATGTCCTAGAACCAGAGGATAAACTAGCCATTGAAAGAATTCCCCGATCACCTCCTGAAAGAGACCCCAAAATGAACTCCAAAGAACATCATAGCTAAATTTCAGAATTATCAAATCAAGGAGAAAATATTGCAAGCAGCCAGAAGGAAACAATTCAGCTATGGAGGAGCCACAATCAGGATTACTCAAGACCTAACAGCTTCTACTTTAAAGGATCAGAGGGCCTGGAATCTGATATTCCAAAGGGGAAAGGAACTTGGATCACAGCCTAGAATCAATTATCCAGCAAAATTGAGCATTATCTTTTAGGAGAAAAGATGGACAGTAAATGAAACAGGTGAATTACATTTATTTCTGATGAAAAGACCAGAGCTGAATAGAAAACTTGATCTTCATATGCCGAACTCAAGAGAAACACGAAATGGTTTAAAAAAAAAAAAAAAAATAACTTTCTTTTAAAAGTTAATAAGCTTATATCCCTATATGGGAAGATGATATGTTTAACTCCAGATCTATATCTCTGTTATGGGTATACTTAGAGGGTACAAGTATAATTTGATTTTATGATGATGACATAAAAAAGAAACTAGAGGAAAAGTGATTCTACTGGAAGAGGAAGATGAACATAAAATGGGGTAAATTATGTCATCTTATGGAGAGGCAAAAAAGAGCTATTACAATTTTTTTTAAAAGACCTATTATAATTGAGGGAAAGAAGGAAGGGAGATAAGCATTGTGTGAATCTTACTTTCATCAGATTTGGCTCAAAATGTAGCTTCACAAAGAAGCTTTCTTACCCTATAGGAAAGTAGAGGTGAAAGGGGAAAGGAAAAGGGGAGACTAATAGAGAAAAATAGAAGTAGAAGAGGAAAGTGATAAGAAAGGGAGTAGGGATTGTAAAAGGGGAGGACTGTTTGAAGGAAGGGGTGGTCAGAAGCAAGATATTGGGGAGGAGTGAAAGGGGGAAAGGAAAGAGAGAGTATAATTGGAAGTAGACAAGATGGCAAGAAATACAGAGTTAGTAATTTTATCTGTGAATGTGAATGGGATTGAATGGGACTGATTGGGTTCACCCAATCTCAATCTACCCAGACAAGGCCTAAATCACATGATCCCTGTTCCCAGAGCCGAAAGATCAGGCCTTGGACCTTAGGTTGCAGGAAGTCACATGATCTCTAGGGCTAGAGGTTAAGACCTTAGATCAGCTACAGGAAATAACATGACCCACAGGAAGCAGACAACATTGGTGACCATTGGTCAAGAATGGTTACTTCTTTTTAGTCTATCCAATGAAAAGGCTTGGGTCTTTTCCTATTTTAATTCTGACAAGCTTTCGGTTTGTTAGGTCGACAAGCACATGGTGGAAGCTGAGATGTCTCCCAGGTGTGTTTGGGCCTCTTCTTGCAGGGTCTAAATAAATGCTTTTTCTTTGCCCTGAAGATATCTCTAATTAATTTGGGAAAGGGGGTCTAGCACCCATCCCATACAGTTTATGGAGGTTCATCCAGGATCTGTGGCTTTCCAGAGAGATGGCTAGGATTCTGATTCAAGGTAGGTGCCAGGCTGGGTTTTCTCTGACCCTGCTTGAGATCAGACTCTCAGCCTTCCTCTCTGTGAAGTATGGGCCTAGAAGAGGCACTCAGATACAAACAGAAGCACAAGCCTTTGAAGATGAAGCCCAAGTAAGTGAGAGCCAGTAACTTATGCATGTGTAATCCAAGGGGGCACTGTCTATGAATATCCTTGGATTGCCCTTAGGCAACATGAGCCCTGGGAAGGGGTGAGCCTGGAAGAAAGTCCTGTTCATGGCACTGGACAGTGGCGTTCTGTGGTTGGCTTTGGGAGCTAGGTAACTGCTCCTGAGTTTTGTCGGCCAAGTTGCTGAGGAGTTGACTCAATACATTACAGGGGATCAAGTTGTGATATTTGATGCTCTGAAAGGGAGCAGTCCAACTCAAATCTTTGGAGAAAAAAGAAAAAACAAAAGTGCACTTGATGGGATGTTTCTGTTGTGTGCGGGGAAGGGATGGTTCTCTTTCATGTAATTTTTGTCTGTGTTTGTGTCTTTGTCATGTCTGTTCTGTGAGCTAGAATTTGTTAAAAAGAGAAAGTTCATTGAGAGTATTAACTGGGGAATTTGGCAATTGGTCATTTCAAGATTCCAAAGTGCTTAGCATAAAGCAAATGTTATATGAGTGTTAAATTGGGGCCTCCTGGAGGAGGACAGTGCATAGATTAGAGTCTCTTTCTTTCCTTTCCCCCATTCTCTGACTGCAGCAGGGACATAAAGCCAGAGGGAGAAAAAGAAACTAAGCTCAATCAGTTCGATGAAATTTGTTGAGATACAATAGTAAAAGCAGTTTTATATTACTGGAAATTTAAAGCTGTATTTGATTTGCTTTCAAGTTAAAATAATGGTTATTAAAACAAATTTCCAGTAGCTTACCTTAGGGGAGATCACATATTTGTATCCCTCTAATTACATGGTATGTTGCTTTCTAAAGTGTATACTGGGTAATTTGTAAAATTATGAGTTATGCCTTAAAATTGTCAGCTCTTTTGGATATATGTATAAGTTTTATGAAATTTGGTCCAAAGTTATTAAATTGCAAATCTTGAAGTTTAAAAAAAAAAGTGATTTAATGACAAGGGACAAGAAAAATTGATTTACAAAAGCAACTAATAGTTTTTATGGAGCATTTAGTTATAAGGGTTATTGGTTTGGGAGCATTTTAGAAAAAGGAAGAGGAGAGTATATTGGAGAGGGAGAGAGAATATGTGTTAGAGGGGGAGAGATGGCATAAGAGAAAAAAAGGAGAAAGAAAGAGGGAGGAAAATGGCATGATGGAAATGGGGAAAAAGAGAGAAAAGAACATTATGTTGGAAAAGGGGAGAAGAGTTGGGTTGGACAGAAAGAAGCAAACTCCTAGTGGAATTTGCCAGGAGAAAGGAGACACCTATGAGGTTGGGGCATGTCTCTGGCTGGCAGGCTGGATCCTGGGAGATTTGGCACCCTAAAAAGAGTTAGCTGTGAGAAGTGGGGACAGGAAGCATGGTAGAGTTGGGAGAAATGCCTTGTGGAGTGAAGGAAGGGGTAAGAGAACCTTGTCAAGTTAGATTGTCAAATGACAATCTAACTCTCCCCTCCACCCCCCACTGCTTTTTACAAACTAGAGCTCTTTGGAGCTCCCCTTCCCCTTGCTAGTTAAAGCATTAATTGCTTATATTTAAAGGAACAGCCTACATTTATATGGCATCAATAACTGAATGTTTTATTTTTATTTTAAATCTATAGCTGCTCTAAGAGGTTTGTTGGAACCACAAGTTTTCTTTTTCTTTTTTTTTCCTTTATTAAAGCTTTTTATTTGCAAAACATATGTATGAGTAATTCTTCCACATTGGAACCACAAGTTTGCTGAAAGCGATTTATTTCTACTAAGGTATCTATCTGTCTTCAGCAAATTATTTAATGTTTAAGTGCATCATGGTCTTCTTGTTTAAGGAATATGATAAATGTGATCTATTGAAGTACCTAGAGCAGAATTTTAAACCTATTTGATAAGTAAATAGGGCTAGTTCCAAAAAGTTTATAGGGACTCCTCAACTGGAGGAAGTTGACTTAAGATTTTTTTTTTAAAAGAAGAAGTTATTAATGTTAATTTTGATAAAGTTCTCTTATGTGAAATTAGGATATTCTAGTGAAATGGACAGATCCATCCCTTCCCCTCTTTAGGCCAAGGAGCCTAGGAATTTCCTGACAGTATTTACTCAACCAGGGTCCAAGGATTGTTTACCTCACACAATGAGAGAAATGGGTTTAATCCACAGTATGTTTGCCCAAACTTAATAAGAGAAGTAGGTAGTTTGCTCTGATCCAGGTGTATTGACCCAGATGATGTATCAGTATTTTACAATGTATACCTCAAATCCTGTTACTTCTTTATTATATTAGTAAGAAATCAATGTTTAACTGCAAATTTATGGGGGGGAGAAGTGGTGAGTGCTCTTAAAAAAACCTGTGGCTACCAGGCTCAGCACTGAATCCTTCTAGCTCGTCTGGGGGTTCAGTAGCCGGGCCCGGCAAATAAATGCTCTCTAATTTTTCAATTACTCGTGACTGTCCAGTGATTTTTTTTTTACCGTGGTTATCTCACTATATTCTGTATGAATTTTAATTGGTTGTATTAAGTCATCTTAAAGTTATACTCATTATTTAAAAGGATTCTGAAAATAATAGTTTTTGCCTTTGTCCCTCTGAACATGTTTCTGTTACGGACAATACGTAATTTAGAATTTTCCTATGTATTGGGCATTTTAAAAGCAAAATGATTTGTGTAATATTTAATTTAAAACCATCTACTTAGATATGAAAGATAAACTGTGAACTTTCTAAGATGAATCTCTTATTGTGATCCTTGAGAGTTAAGATTCATCTGAAGTTTTGATTAATGAGAATTATTACTGGAGATAAAATCTCTTGGGACTGCAGCTGATATTTATTTGGAATTTTAAATTCAGGTATAACTGTCTGATCATTAAGCCAATAATCTACCATCTGAAAAGAATATGCTTCAAGCTAGTCAGAAGAAATTGTTACAGGTGGAAGTGAGAATCTTAGAATAAAAAAAAAGAGATCTTGGCCTCTGCTTAGGGTAGGATCCTTTTGACTCAATTTTCCAGTGGTGCCCTTTTTGGATAAGAACTTGATTATTCCTGAGTCTGACTTAAGGTGGAATTGTTAAAAACTAGACAATTACCTACAGTTAAAGATGCTTTATCCTGCATGTACTCTCAGGTCAAGACCTGAAGGACCAGTTTGGATGTTATTTAAATCATGTCCCTGATTTTTCCTCTTATAGCAAATTTCTGTAATCAGAGCAAGTGGTTAGTGGAAGATAGGAGACACAATACAAATATACAGATGATATTTTGACTTGCAGCCCAGTTCTGGAGGATTCTCTGCTTGCTGCTATAAAATCTTTAACTGTTTTGCTTCCTAGGGTTGGAGTTTCTTTGTCTGAAGGTCCACTTTGCCTAAGTATTTGGGACCACCTTCCACTTTCCCTTTTGCTCACTGGGACAGGAAGCAGACAATCTAAGCAAGTCCTGATCAGGCCAAGGTATTTAGGCCCTTGAAGGCTAAACTAATTTGCCTAGAGCCTTTTACATTGTATGTTAATGAAAGGCCAGGCTAGGTCCTAGGGGTCTTTGGAACCCTATCCTAGACCCCTTGCTTACTTCTCAAAGATCTATACTGACTTCAAAAGTGTTTTTCATGTTCTGTATGATCATGGGGTATGTGGAAAGAAAGAGAATTTTTGACAACCAAACAATTCCCCATCAATTATGCAAGGAAAACAATGCAAGCTGTCCATGGACCTAGAGAGTTCTCCGTGGTTTCCTAAAGGAAGAGGAATTTACTTCAGGTGAAGGGAAACAGGCTTACAGATCAGCTATCTGTGCTGCTGATTGTTTGCCCCTGACCATGGCAACTTTAGTTCCCTAACTCTTGATTCCTGCATTTCCTCATATACTTCCCAAGCAAATAAATTCTAAAAGGACTATCAAAAAGGCCTGCACATGTGCTCCTTGCAGGGGCTTTAAGCTACTTTTCATTTTGTTAATACCTATACTACTTGGGTAAAAGCCTTACCTTGTAAAGCTCTGGGGTTTTTGTTAGGGGAGATCATACTCACTGAAGGGCACAATGCTCCGCCCATTGCCCTTACTCCTTAGAGGAAACAAAAGCAAGAATTTGGGGAAAACATTCTTTGATATTTATCCTAAGAAAAGCTATTTGGACGAGAGGCATTTATGATAATTTCATCTCTCCCTCAGCCTTCCTCTAGGTGGAGTTCCTGATTACTGCCCCTAATAACCTCCATATTAACTCTTGTTTATTCTTTCTCTTTTGCTCATATTTAGTCCTTATATTTTTAATATGCTTGTGAGAGTTGCTTCTTTCAGACTCCGAGTCATGAAATTCCAACAGCTTGGTCAAACTGAAATCATCCGAGACCTGATTCTGATACTCAGCACCAAATGCTGCTGCTGGTGCTGCCTATAAGTCATTTGCCTCCCCTCTTCATTCTGGACCCCACTGAGTAGGGCCAGCTATACACTCTTGTCAGACTGAAGCAGTTCCAGAAGATGAGACCTTTATGTCAATGGACCTGAGATCTCTGGACCTCCACAGTGCTGTAGTTCTATGGCTGCCAGAAGCCAATCTGTTCTGTGATGACTGGGTTTTCCACAAATAATGGGAGTTGGTGGAAGCAGGGTCTCTGATTCCTGTTCATTGTTTTAAGCAGCAATATCCTGTCACCCACTTACTTATGCACCTAATCATCAGAGTAGTTCAAGATTTAGCCAAGATCAGGAGTAGCTAAAGTGGTTCCTGAAAGCTTCCACTAACGTGCAGATGTTGGTTCTAAATGGTAGAAGGCGGATTAGAGTTAGTACTGAAAAGAGCAACCAACCTGAAGGCCTTGGTCACAAAGATGCCCCAAGTGGGAGAAATATATTGGAGTGAAAAAAAAAAGAGAGACTGAATGGGACTGGGTGGAGATTTCTCAAGTCTGAATCTAGGCCTAAGTCATATGATCCCTATTCCCAGGGCCAGAAGATCAGGTATTGGGCCAAGGTTGCAGGAAGTCACATAATCTCTGGGTTTAAGAGATTTCTAAAAGGTTAAAGATCTTTAGGTCAGTTACAGGAAGTGATGTGATCCACAGGAAGTAGACAACATTGAATAATTGAAGTAAAAAATAAATAAGAAAGAAGTTAAGGAGATAAATAGAATTCTAGAAAAGTTAGGTATGATAGGCCTTTGGAGAAAATTGAATGGAGATAAAGGAATTTACTTTTTTCTCTGCGGTTCATGGAACCTATATAAAAACTGACCATGTATTAGGGCATAAAATCCTCAAAATTAAATGCAGAAAGGCAGAAATAGTAAATGCATCCTTTTCAGATCATGATACAATAAAAATTACATGCAATAAAAGGGAAAATAGACCAAAAATTAATTGGAAACTAATAATCTAATCCTAAAGAATGAGTGGGTGAAACAACAAATCATAGGCACAATTGATAATTTCGTCCAAGAGAATGACAATAATGAGACAACATAGCAAAGTGTATGGGATGCAGCCAAAGTGGTTATTAGGGGCAATTTTACAACTCTAGATACTTACTTGCATAAAATAGAGAAAGACAAGATTAATGATTTGGGCTTGCAACTAAAAAAGCTAGAAAAAGAACAAAATTTAAAACCCCCAATTAAATACCAAATTCGAAATTCTGAAAATAAAAGGGGAGATTAATAAAATTCAAAGAAAGAAAACTATTGAACTAATAAACAAAAAAGTTGGTTTTGTGGAAAAAAAAAAAAAAAACCACAACCAAAAACAAAACAGATAAACCTTTAGTTAATTTGATGAAAAAAAAAGGAAAAAAGAAAAACAAATTATTAGTATCAAAAATGAAAAGGGAGAACTTTCCACCAATGAAGAGGAAATCAATAATTAGGAGTTATTTTGCCCAACTATATGTCAATAAACCTGATAATCTAAGTGAAATGGATGAATACTTACAAAAATATAGATTGCCCACATTAACAGAAGAGGAAATCAATTACTTAAACAGTTTCATTTTACTTTTTTTTTTTTTTGCTGAGGCAATTGGGGTTAAGTGACTTGCCCAGGGTCACACAGCTAGGAAGTGTCTGAGACCAGATTTGAACTCAGGTCCTCCTGACTTCAGGGCTGGTGCTCTAACCATTGCGCCACCTAGCTGCCCCGACAGTTTCATTTTAGAAAAAGAAATAGAACAAGCTATTAATCAACTCCCTAGGAAAAAACTCCAGGGCCGGATGAATTTACATGTGAATTCTATCAAATATTTAAAGTACAACTAATTCCAAAACTGTGCAAAGTATTTGAAAAAATAGGAAAAGGAGTTCTACCAAATTCCTTTTATGACGCAGCTATTGATACAGAAACCAGGTAGAGTTAAAACAGAGAAAGAAAATTAGACCAATTTCCCTAATGAATATTGATGTAAAAATTATAAATCCAATACCCATTCCTATTGAAAACATTAGAGAGTATAGGAATAAATGCAGTTTTCCTTAAAATTATCAGTTGCAGCTGTTTAAAACCATCAGTAAGCATCATATGTAATAAGGACAAACTAGAACCATTCCCAATAAGATCAGGTTCAAACAAGGCTGCCCACTGAGATCATTACTATTCAATATTGCAATAGAAATGTTAGCTTTGGCAATAAGAGAAGAAAAAGGGATTAAAGGAATTACAGTAGGCAACGAGGAAACCAAATTATCACTCTGCAGACAATATGATGATATAACAATATGATGATATACTTAGAGAATCCTACAGAATCAACTAAAAAAGTATTAGAAACAATTCACAACTTTAGCAAAGTTATAAGATACAAAATAAATCCATAGAAATCATCAGCATTTTTATATATTACCCACAAAGTTCAGCAGCAAGAGATACAAAGAGAAATTTCATTTAAAATAACTGTTGATAATATAAAATATTTGGGAGTCTACCTGCCAAGGCAAAGTCAGGAACTATATGAACACAAACAAGTACAAAACACTTTCCATACAAATAATCAATTGGAAAAATATCAAGTGCTCATGAGTAGGCCAAGTGAATATAATAAAAATGACAACACTATCTAAATTAATCTACTTATTCAGTGCCATACCAAACTTTCAAGAAATTATTTCATAGATCTAGGAAAAATAATAACAAAGTTCATTTGGAAGAACAAAAAAGGTCAAAAATCTCAAAAGAAGTAATAATAATAATAATAAAAAGCAAACAAAGGTGGCCTAGCTATACCAGACCTAAAACTATATTGTAAAGCAGCAGTCATCAAGACCATTTGGTACTTAAAGGTTCTAATAAAGTTTCATTTCTAAAATATTTAGAAAACTGACTAAAATTTATAAGAATTCAAGCCATTTTCCAATTGATAAATGGTCAAAGGAGTAAGAACAATTTTTAAATGAAGAAATTAAAACCATTTCTAGTCACATGAAATAATGCTCTAAATCATTATTGATCAGAGAAATGCAAATTAAGCCAACTCTGAAGTAACACTACACACTTTTTTTTTTTTTTTAAATTAAAGCTTTAAAGCTTTTTATTTGTGTAACATATGTATGGGTAGTTCCCCAGCATTGATCTTTACAAAGCTTTCCATTACAAATTTTACCCCCAGTCCCTTCCCCTCCCCTAGATGGCAGGAAGTCCACTACATGTTAATAATGTTGAAATACTTGACAAGTTGTACAAGAAAAATCCTTTCTAAAAGAAAAAAAAAAAAAAAAAAAAAAAGAAAATCAGAGAAAGGAAACACAATGCAAGCAAACCTCAACAGAGAGCATGAAAATGTTATGTTGTGGTCCATATTTCATATCCCTCTCTCTGGGTGCATATGGTTTTCTTCACTGAACAATTGGAACTGGTTTGAGACAATTCTTTGTTGCAGAGAGCCATGTCCATCAGAATTGATCATCATGTAATACTGTTGTTGCTGTGTATAATGATCTCCTGGTTCTGCTCATTTCACTCAGCATCAGTTCATGCAAGTCTCTCCAGGCCTCTCTGAAATCGTCCTGCTGGTCATTTCTTACAGAGCAATAATATTCCATAACATTCATATACCATAATTTATTCAGCCACTCTCCAATTGATGGGCATCCATTCAGTTTCCAGTTTCTAGCCACTATAAAAAGGGCTGCCACAAACATTCTTGCACATGTGGGGCCCTTTCCTTCCTTTAAGATCTCTTTGGGCTGCCACAAACATTTTTTGGTACATGTGCATGCCTTTCCCTTTTTTATGATCTCTTTGGGATACAGGCCCAATAGAAACACTGCTGGGTCAAAGGGTATGCACAGTTTGATAACTTTTCGAGCATAGTTCCAAATTACTCTCCAGCATGGTTGGATCCGTTCACAGTTCCACCAACAATGTATTAACACTACACACTTCTAAGATTGGCTAAGATGACAAGAAAAGATATGATAAATGTTGGAGGAGATGTGGGAAAACTGGGACACCAATGGTGGTGGTGGAGTTGTGAACGGATCTACCATTCTGGAGAGCAATATAGAACTATGCCCAAAGGGCTATCAAACTGTGCATGCCTTTTGATCCAGCAGTGTCTCTACTGGGCCTGTATCCCAAAGAGATCATAAAAAAGGGAAAGGCATGCACATGTACCAAAAAATGTTTGTGGCAGCCCTTTTTGTAGTGGCAAGGAACTGGAAAGTAAATGGATGCCCATCAGTTGTAGAATGGCTGAATAAGTTATGGCATATGAATGTAATGGAATAGTATTGTTCTAAAAGAAACAATAGGAAAGGCACGGACAGATTCACATAAATTGATGCTAAGTGAAGTGAATATCTGCACACAGTAATACGATTATATGATGATTCTTCTGACGGATGTAGTTTTTTTGCACAATGAATTGATTTAATAGACTTGTGGAGACTGAATATGGATCATTATATAGTATTTTCACCTTTTTTGTTGTTTGCTTGCATTTTGTTTTCTTTTTCATTTTTTTTCTTTTTGATCTCATTTTTCTTGTGCATCATAATTATGGAAATATGTATAGAATTGCACGTTTAACATTAAAAAATAAAGAAACCACTTAAGTGCCAAGTGCCTGATAACATATATTTTAAAATTTTTTTTATTTGCAAAACATATGTATGGGTAATTCTTCAACATTAACCCTTACAAAGCTTTCTGTTACAAATTTTTCCTCCCTACTCCTTTCTCCTCCCCCTCCCCCTTCCCCTAGATGGCAGGATATCCACTACATGTTAATTATGTTAAAATACTTGACAAATCGAATATATGTATACATATTTCCACACTTATTGTTGTGAAATAAAAATCGTATCTACAAGAAAGAAAAATCAGATAAAGGAAACACAATGCCAGTAAACATCAGTAGAGAGCATGAAAATGTTATGCTGTGGCCCACATTTCATATCCCTCTGGGTGTATATGGCCTTCTTCACTGACCAATTAGAACTGGTTTGGAGCATTTCATTGTTGAAGAAAGCTATGTCCATCAGAATTGATCATCATATAGTCTTCTTGTTGCCATGTATAATGATCTCCTGGTTCTGCTCATTTCGCTCAGCATCAGTTCATGCAAGTCTCTCCAGGACTCTCTGAAATCGTCCTGCTGGTTGTTTCTTATAGAACAATAATATCCCATAACATTCATATACCATAATTTATTCAACCATTCTCCAATTGAAGGGCATCCATTCAGTTTCCAGTTTCTAGCCACTACAAAAAGGGCTGCCACAAACATTCTTGCACATGTGGGTCCCTTTCCTTCCTTTATGATTTCTTTGGGATATAAGGCCAATAGAAATGCTGCTGGGTCAAAGGGTATGCACAGTTTGATAACTTTTTGAGCATAGCTCCAAATTGCTCTCCAGAATGGCTGTATCCGTTCACAGCTCCACCAACAATGCATCAGTGTCCCAGCCTTCCCACATCCCCTCCAACATCCATCATTATCTTTTCCTGTCATTTTAGCCAATCTGACAGGTGTGAAGTGGTACCTCAGAGTTGTTTTGATTTGCATTTCTCTTATCAATAGTGATTTGGGCACCTTTTCATATGACTAGAAATAGTTTTAATTTCACCATCTGAAAATTGTTCATATACTTTGATCATTTATCGATTGGAGAATGGTTTGAATTCTTATAAATATGAGACAATTCTCTATATATTTTAGAGATGAGACCTTCTGATAACATATTTTAATAATTGGTGTGTGAAAATTCAGGAAGGAAGGAAGGAAAGAAGAAAGAAAGCTGCTTTCTCATAAACTATAAAAGAAAAAAACTAACAAAATCTAGGAGCTTCTCGACTTTGATTTCATTTAAAATATAAAATTAACTTCTAGTGCCATCTAGAGGAAGACAGTCTAAACTACTGATTATTATACTCAACAAATCATAAAAATTATCATTTAATCTTAAAAATATTTAGAAGGAATATTCTAGTTTTAAAAATTAGCTTTATAACGGAAAGCTTTGCAAGGGCCAATGTTGAAACATTATCCATACATATGCTTTGCAAATAAAAAGCTTTAATTAGCTTTAAAATTTGCTAGAGATTAAAGAAATTCTTTTAATAGCTACAACTGCACAACAAATTATTTTTTCTCATGTGACTTTTTTTTTGACCTGGGGTTGCAATTTAAATAGGTTAAACAGGTTACTTAAAAAACTGTGGAGAAAAATTATGCAGAATTCTTATCCTTCTTTAAGGCAACATATGAAAATAAAATAGTATATCATATATGATAACTACATAGTATCTTAAGATTTGTAAAACTTTATTCTAACAATCTTATCCAAAGTATGTACTGTTTTTCAAATATTATCAATTTTTTTACAGATGAAGAACTGAGTTTCAAAACAGACCCTGATGGGTGTCCTAAACTGGAGGCCAGAGAAATGCCAGGGAATTGCTGCTGGGAGAAAACATTCTGAGGTGGCATATCCATATGAATAGGAACAACAACCTCTTTCCATTTGCTAAGCAGCTAAACCTACCTGAATCTAAATCTACCTAACAGAGGCAGAGTAGTCCTATCTTTCTGGTAGCATCAAGGAGTAAAGATTTCATTCATTCAAGTCATGGACACTATGGTTAACACCTTCATTTTCTCCTTAAGTCCTGTGGTTCCAAAAAAGATTTGGAGTATTAATCTGTTTCATTTGTCCTTTTCAGTTTTAGATACAGAAGATGGAATTTCTGAAACCAAAAGCTTAAACTATGATAACCTTAGGACATAAGATTCCAACCTAGATGTTGTAGCCAGGCCAGCAGAGAAGTCCTGAGAAGCCAGGGTGTTGGAATACAAAGCCCAAGAAGTGGGAGTTTGGACTTGGAAGCTGGTTGGGTTAATGTGATATAGAAATAGAATAGAGCATTAGCCCTGAAGTCAGGAGGACCTAAATTCAAATCTGACCTAAGCCACTTAACATTTCCTAGCTGTGTGACCCTGGGCAAGTCACTTCACCCCAAATGCCTCAGCAAAAAAAAGAAATGGAATAAATTTAACATGGTCTCTATTCTCCAGAGTAAGAAGGGATTAAGATTCCAAGGTGTGGAGGGGAAAGGGAGGAATGTTTATATGTTTATTTTTGCTATACCTCTGAAGTAAATATTCCTTTGTAAAAGCTAATCTGTTAGTTGGATAAATGGAACTCAAGTAAATGGACTCT
>JAJPUD010012064.1:29710-46764 GCA_023553655.1 Myrmecobius fasciatus
CCTGTCAGATTGGCTAAAATGACAGGAAAAGATAAAGATGAACGTTGGAGGGGATGTGGGAAGACTGGGACACTGATGCATTGTTGGTGGAGCTGTGAACGGATCCAGCCATTCTGGAGAGCAATTTGGAACTATGCTCAAAAAGTTATCAAACTATGCATACCTTTTGACCCAGCGGTGTTTCTATTGGGCTTATATCCCAAAGAGATCTTAAAGGAAGGAAAGGAACCCACCTGTGCAAGAATGTTTGTGGCAGCTCTTTTTGTAGTGGCTAGAAACTGGAAAATGAATGGATGCCCATCAATTGGAGAGTGGCTGAATAAATTATGGTATATGAAAATTATGGAATATTATTGCTCTGTGAGAAACGACCAGCAGGACGATTTCAGAGAGGCCTGGAGAGACTTGCATGAACTGATGCTCAGTGAAGTGAGCAGAACCAGGAGATCATTATTCACGGCAACAACAATACTATATGAGGATCAGTTCTAATGGGCATGATTCTCTTCAACAATGAAATGCTTCAAACCAGTTCCAATTGTTCGGTGAAGAGAGCCATATACACCCAGAGAGAGGGATGTGAAATGTGGACCACAACATAACATTTTCACGTTCTCTATTGATGTTTGCTTGCATTGTATTTCCTTTATCGGATTATTCTTTCTTGCAGATACGATTTCTCCTGCACAAAAAATGATGCAGTAACTATACATATATTCGATTTCTTAAGTATTCTAACAATTATCATGTAGTGTATATCCTTGCCATCTAGGGGAGGGGTGGGGAGTACGGGGGAAAATTTGTAACAGAAAGCTTTGTAAGAGTTAATGTTTAGGAATTATCCATACATATGTTTTGCAAATAAAAAGTAATAATAAATTTTAAAAAAATAAATAAATAAAAATAAAAATAAAAAATAAAAAACCTGCTGGGAAAATTGGAAACTAGTGTGGAAGAAATTAGGGCTTGATCCACATCTAACACCACATACCAAGATAAGATCTAAATGGGTTCATGATCTGGATATAGAGTGATATTATAAGTAAATTAGAGGAATGTAATATAGTTTACCTCAGACTTATGGAGATGGAATAAATTTATGTCCAAAGAAGATATGGACCTTCTGGAACTCTTAATTGAACACCAGACAGATAATTTTGACTGTATTAAGTTAAAAAGTTTTTATACAAACAAAACCAATGCAGTCAAGATTAGGAGGGAAGCAATAAATTGGGAAATCATCTTTACATTTAAGGGTTCTGATAAAGGTCTCATCTCTGAAATATATAGAGAATCGTCTCATATTTATAAGAATCCAAGCCATTCTCCAATCGATAAATGGTCAAAGGATATGAACAGACAATTTTCAGAGGATGAAATTAAAACTATTTATAGTCATATGAAAAGGTGCTCCAAATCATTATTGATCAGAGAAATGCAAATTAAGACAACTCTGAGGTACCACTACATACCTGTCAGATTGGCTAAAATGACAAGAAAAGATAATGACGAATGTTGGAGGGGATGTGGAAAAACTGGGACATTAGTACATTGTTGGTGGAGTTATAAACTGGTTTAATCATTCTGGAAAGCAATATGGAATTATGCCCAAAGGGCTACCAAGCTGTGCATACCCTTTGACCCAGCAGCATTTCTATGGGGCTCATATCCCAAAGAGATCTTAAAGGAAGGAAAGGGCCCCACACGTGCAAGAATGTTTGTGGCAGCCCTTTTTGTAGTGGCTAGAAACTGGAAACTGAATGGATGCCCATCAATTGGAGAATGGCTGAATAAATTATGGTATACGACCAGCAGGACGATTTCAGAGAGGCCTGGAGAGACTTACATGAACTGATGCTGAGTGAAATGAGCAGAACCAGAAGATCATTATACATGGCAATAACAATACTATATGAGGATCAATTCTGATGGACATGGCTCTCTTCAACAATGAAATGTTTCAAACCACTTCCAATTGTTCAGTGAAGAAAGCCGTATATACCCAGAGAGAGGGTTGTAAAATGTGGACCACAACATAACATTCTTATGCTCTAGACTGATGTTTGCTTACATTGTGTTTCCTTTATCTGATATTTGTTTCTTGTAGATATGATTTTTCTTGCACAACAATGATAAGTGTGGAAATGTTAAAAAAAAAAAAGAAATATATGGTAAACATCAAAGACTAATTATAAGGGACTCAATAAACTTTTTTTTTTATACATGGAAATGTAAATCACTGTCTAAGACTGTGATTAGTAATTGGGTAATTTGAGAGAAAGAATAGAGTAGAGCTGGGAGTATGATTAAAAAGGAGTAATTATCTTCTTAAAATGAGGGGTGAGAGGAAGATCTGACAAAGGAATTAAGATAGGGGGAGGAAGAGTAGTTCTGGAATCTTACTCTCTTTGGGAATGGTTTAAAAGCAGGAACAAAACATATCTAGAATGGTTAAAAAAATGTTTTCTAAATTCAGAAAAAAAGTAAGTCTGAGGGGATGGGGAGAGGATAAAGGAAGCATTTTTAGAGGGAACCTTATTCAAATCAGATCTGGGTAAAAGAAAGATCAAGATAAATATTTAGAAGAGAATAAGTGTTCTAAGTTTATAAAGAAAAGCTTGAGGGAATGAGATAAGGGGTAGGATACAGAAGGAGAGGAAGAATAATGGGAATGGGATAAGTTATGCAGATTAATGGGAATGGGATAAAAAGGGAGTAACATGGAAGAAAAGAAATCTGAATTTAGACAGAAACAAGAGGGCAAGGGGAAAGTATGGGGGAGGATAAGGGAGGGATTCTTGAAGGGGTGGGCAGATTAAATATAGGAAGGTAAAGTAAAGGGTAGAAGCAAAGTAGAGCAGTCAGGAGGAATAGGAAATAAGAAACACAGACACACACACAAACTTCAGGAGTAGCATTTGTTATATAAAAATAGCAGGGATGATAATCATGATCTCAGATAAAGTTAAAGCTAACAGATTTAATCAAAAGAAAAAAAGAAGGAAACTATACTATATGTTAGCCATATTCATATTGTTTTAGGTTATTTAAAACAATTAGCCAGTGTACTATTGGAATACTGCTTTGGTGTAGGAAATGATGAGCTGGTAAAGTTAGAAAGATAGAGACTTAGACTTACAAAAGAAGATATTACCCACCTTCAGAAAAACAGAAGATAAACAAGCATAGTACAGTCTTACATAGTTGCCTACAAATGTATATGTGTATATATGTGTAAGATAGTAGATATCTATGTATATGCATGTATGTTTATTTGGGCATGTATATATGTATATCTGTCTAAATCGATATATCTGTAAATTTTATAAGAAAACAAGTCACTCCCAATTGATGAATGGTCAAAGAATATGAGCAGTTTTCAGATGACAAAAATTAAAGCTGTTATTCACTATTGATTAGAGAAATGCAAATTAAAACTCTGAGGTATCACCTCACACCTCTCAGATTAGCTAAGATGACAGGAAAAGTTAATGACAAATGTTGGAGCGGATGTGGAAAAACTGGGACATTAGTACACTGTTGGTGGAATTATAAACTGGTTTAACCATTCTGGAAAGCAATATGGAATTATGCCCAAAGGGCTACCAAGCTGTGCATACCCTTTGACCCAGCAGTGCCACTACTGGGTCTTTATCCCAAGGAAATCATCAAGGAGGGAAAAGGATCCACTTGTACAACAATGTTTGCAGCAGCTTTTTTTATGATAATAAAAAACTGGAAATTGAAAAATGCCTGTCAGCTGGAGGAATGGCTGCATAAGCTGTAATATAAGAAGGTAATGGAATATTATTGTTTTATAAAAAATTAGGAACAGAGTTGTGAACTGATTTAACCATTCTGGAGAGCAATTTGAAAGTATGCCCAAAGGGCTATCAAACTGTATACCCTTTGATACAGTAGTGTCTCTACTGAGTCTGAATCCCAAAGAGATAATAAAAAAAGGGTCCTTTGACCCACATTTGCAAAAATGTTTGTAGCAGCCCTCTTTATGATGGCAAAGAATTGGAAAACGAATAGATGCTTATCAATTGGGGAATGGCTGAACAAGTTGTGGTATATGAAAGTAATGGAATATTATTGTACTACAAAAAAATTATGAACAAGCTGATTTTAGAAAGGTCTGGAAATATTTTCATGAACTGATGCTGAGCAAAAAGAGAACCAGAACACAAAGGATATGAACAGACAATTTTCAGAGGATGAACTTAAAACTATTTATAGTCATATGAAAAGGTGCTCCAAATCACTATTGATCAGAGAAATGCAAATCAAGACAACCCTGAGATACCACTTCACACCTGTCAGATTGGCTAAAATGACAGGAAAAGTTAATGATGAATGTTGGAGGGGTTGTGGGAAGGCTGGGACACTGATGCATTGTTGGTGGAGCTGTGAACGGATACAGCCATTCTGAAGAACAATTTGGAGCTATGCTCAAAAAGTTATCAAACTGTGCATACCCTTTGACCCAGCAGCATTTCTATTGGGCTTATATCCCAAAGAAATCATAAAGGAAGGAAAAGGCCCCACATGTGCAAGAATGTTTGTGGCAGCCCTTTTTGTAGTGGCTAGAAACTGGAAATTGAATAGATGCCCTTCAATTGGAGAATGGCTGAATAAATTATGGTATATGAATGTTATGGAATATTATTGTTCTGTAAGAAATGACCAGCAAGATGATTTCAGAGAGGCCTGGAGAGACTTACATGAACTGATGCTGAGTGAGATGAGCAGAACCAGGAGATCATTATACACAGCAACAACAGTACTATATGACGATCAATCCTGATGGACATGGCTCTCTTCAACAATGAAATGTTTCAAACCACCTCCAATTGTTCACTGAAGAGAGCCATATACACCCAGAGAGAGGGATGCGAAATGTGGACCACAACATAACATTCTCATACTCCTTGATTGATGTTTGCTTACATTGTGTTTCCTTTATCTGATATATCGTTCGTGTAGATAAGATTTTTCTTGCACACCAATGATAAGTTTGGAAATATGTATACATATATTCGATTTGCCAATATTTTAACATAATTAACATGTAGTGGATATCCTGCCATCTAGGGGGAGGTGTGGGGAGTTGGGGGGAAAAATTTGTAACGGAAAACTATGTAAGGGTTATTGTTGAAGAATTACCCACACATATGTTATTCAAATAAAATAAAAATTAAAAAAAAAAAAAAAAAGAGAACCAGAACATTGTATAAGTAACAGCAAGATTGTGTTTTGATCCACTATGACAGACTTGATTCTTCTTAGTGGTTCAGTGATCCAAGGCAATCCTAATAAACTTTGAATGGAAAATGCCATTTTCATACAGAGAGAGAGCTATGGAGACTGAATGTAAATCAGCATATGCTATCTTTTCTTTTCTTTTTCTTTTCCTCTCGTGGTTTTTTCTTTTTGTTCTGATTTTTTTCTCCCAATATAATTTACAAGGAAATATGTATATTAAAAAAATTATACATATAAGCAAAAAAATGTCATTTTTACATGTAACTGGGGAAAATAAAAATTAAAAGAAATGCTAGCCATAGCAATAAGACCAGAAAAAAGAAATGGAAGGAATAAAATAGGCAACAAAGAAACAAAACTATCACTCTTTGTGAATGATTTGATGGCACTTAAAGAATACTAAAGAATCAACTGAAAAACTAGTTGAAACAACAATTAGTAGAATTACAAGACATAATAAATACACAAATCACCAATATTTCTATGTGTTACCAACAAAACCCAGCCGAAAGAAGTTCTATTTAAAAATAACTGCAAACAATATAAAATACTTGGGAATCTAACTGCTAAGACAAACCCAGAAACTACAGGAACACAATTATGAAACATTTCTCAACGTCTAAACAACTGGTGAAATAGTAATTGCTCACAAGCAGACAAAGGCAATAAAATAAAAATGAGTATCAATATTAGCTAAATTAATTCACTTATTTAGTAAATTAATCAAGCTACCAAAGAATCATTTTATAGAGCTAGAAAAATCAACAAAATTCATCTGAACAAAAAGTCAAAAATAACAAGAAATAATGAAAAAGTGACAACAGGATGGCGGAGTGAAGGCACGACTCTCAGTGTCCTTCTCCGACCTTTTCTCAAACCAAGAGAAGATTAAGTCTCTGGACTGATTTTTAACACAAATATTTGGATTACAATACATTCCTTGCAGAAAGTACCTTTGAAGAGCTCCATAGCAGGCCTGTTTCAGTCAGGCAGGGGATTGGGCAGAGGCTCAGGCAGCTCGACGAGTTCAGAGTTCAGAGGAGGCTCCAGGAGGCAGGGCAGGAAACTGGGCGGGGCTTAGGGAGGCAGATTCTAAACACCTGGGGAGTCTATCTGAGGCTCTTGGAACACTGGGCCCTGATTGTGGGCAGGTGCTTTGGCAGATCTGACTTTTATAAAAGGCGGATTGTAACCCTCTGCAAATGCAAGGACCTAGCCCTGAAGGCCAGCACCCAAAGTTAATTATCCGAACTGCCCCAGGGCAAACTACCAGCCCCAGCTTCTCGACTTTAAACAGACCCTGAGCTTTTAAAAAAATGAGTAAGAAGCAGAAGAGAGCTCTCACTATAAACAGCTTTTATGGAGAGAAAGAAGGGCATATCCCAGATCCCGAGGTTCCTAAAACAACTACAGAGGAAGCCACAAAGGCGGTCATGAGTTCCTCTTTCACAAGGCTTTCCTGGAAGACTGCATAAATAATCTCAAAAGAGAGTTAGATGAAAAATGGGGAAATGAATTGAGATCAGTGCAAGAAGCCCTCCAAAAGAGATCGATAAAGACACCAATTTACTGAAAAACAAAAATTGGTGAACTGGAAATAGACAACAATGCATTGAAAAACAAAATTGGTGAAGTGGAAAAAGTATGCAATGAACAAATTGGCCAGCTACAAAAGGAGCTAAAAAAGGTAACTGAAGAAAGTAATACATTAAAAATTAGAATTGAACAAATGCAAGTGAATGACTCAATAAGACTCCAAGAATCAAATAAAAACAAAAAAAAAAAAAAAAAGAAGAAAATATGAAATATCTCATAGGAAAACCAACAAATTTGGAAAACAGATCTAGGAGAAACAATCTAAGGATTACTGAACTTGCTGAAGGCCATGATGAAAAAAACAATGTAAATACTATCTTCCAGGAGATCTTGAAAGAAAACTGCCCTGATGTTTTAGAATCAGAAAGCAAAATCACCATTGAAGGAATTCACCGATCACCTCCTGAAAGAGACCCCAAAATTAAATCCCAAAGGAATATCGTGGCTAAATTTCAGTACTATTGTACCAAGGAAAGGATACTGCTAGCAGCTAGAAAGAAACAATTCAAATACCAAGGAACTGTAATTAGAATTACACAAGATCTGTCAGCCTCCACATTGAAGGATAGAAGGGCCTGGAAGCAAATATTCCAAAAAGGCAAAGGAACTTGGATTACAGCCAAGAATAACTTATCCAGCTGGAATGAGCATTATTTTCCAGGGAAGAAAATGGACATTTAATGATATAGGTGAATTTCACCTATTTCTAATGAAAAGACCAGAGCTGAACAAAAAATCTGACCTCCAAACAACGAACTCAAGAGAAGCAAAAAAGGAAAAAAACTCTTGAGTACTCTATTTCTACTATGGGTATACTTAAAGAATGGAGGTATAATTTAATATTACTTTGATAATATGAAAAAGAAACCAGAGGTGGAAAGGCTATCATATTGGGAAAAAGAGGGGAAATGTGGTAAAATAAGGTTAAAAAAAAAAAAAGAGGTAAAAATAAGGTAAAATGTCATGAAGAGGCAACAAAAACCTAATATAATTGAGAGAAAGAAGGGAGGGAGATGAGCATTGTGTAAATCTTACTCTCATCAGATTGGGCTCTAAAAGAGTGTATTAGACATATTTGGTTTCACAGAGAAACTTGTCCTTCCTTATAGGGAAGTGGGAGGGAAAGGAGGAAAGGAAAGGGATAGACTAATAGAAGGGAAAATAGAACAATCAGGGGAAAGGGGAAAAAGAGGGCGAGGCTCTAAAGGGGGGGAGGACTATTTGGGGGAGGTGGTCATCAAAAGCAAAATACTGGGGAGGGGGGAAGGAAGAAAGGGGAAAGGGAAGAGAAAAACATAACTTGGGTAAATAAGATAGCAGGAAATACAGAATTAGTTATTTTAACTGTGAATGTGAATGGGATGAACTCTCCCATAAAGCAGAAGTGAACAGCAGACTGGATTAAAAATCCAACAATATGTTATTTACAAGAAACATATCTAAAGCATAGTAACACATACAGGGTGAAGGTAAAAGGCTGGAACAGAACCTATTATGCTTCAGGTGAACGAAAAAAAAAGCAGGGGTAGCAATCCTTATCTCAGATCAAGTAAAAGCAAAGATAGATCTAATCAAAAGAGATAAGGAAGGAAACTAGATTTACTAAAGAGTACCATAGATATATGCACCAAATGGTATAGCATCCAAATTCCTAGAGGAGAAATTAAGAGAAATACAAGAAGAAATAGAGAGCAAAACTATACTAGTGGGGGATCTCAACCTTGCTCTCAGAATTAGATAAATCAAACCACAAAATAAATAAGATTATATGATGATCAATTCTGATGGACATAGCTTTCTTCAACAATGAAATGCTTCAAACCAGTTCTAATTGGTCAGTGAAGAAGGCCATATACACCCAGAGAGAGGGATATGAAATGTGGGCCACAGCATAACATTTTCATGCTCTTTACTGATGTTTGCTTGCATTGTTTCCTTTCTTAGATTTTTTTTCTTGGAGACACGATTTTTCTTGCACAGCAAGATAAGTGTGGAAATATGCTGTGTATATTTGATTTGTCAAGTATTTTAATATAATTAACATGTAGTGGACTTCCTGCCATCTAGGGGAGGGGTGGGAACTAGGTGGGGAAAATTTGTAACAGAAAGCTTTGTAAGGGTCATTGTTGAAGGATTACCTATACATATGTTTCGCAATTAAAAAGCTTTAATTAAAAAAAAAAAAAAATGACAGAACATATCCTAGCGGTGTCAGGTTCCCCACCATATTACAAGGCATCAGTTGTCAAAACAATCTGGCACTGACCAAGGAAAAAAATGGTGGGATCAGTGAAACAGATCAGATACACAATATATAGTAGTGAATGACTGGTAATCTTGTTCAGTTATGTCTTATACTTCAAGACGCCATATGAGATTTTCTTGGTAAAGATACTGGAGGGGTTTGACATTTCCTTCTCCAGAAAAATAAGACAAACAGGGCTAATGACTTGCCCAGGGTCACACAGCAAATAAATACCTGAAATTTCATTTTGACTCAGATCTTCCTGAATATAGGCTTCCTCTATCCACTAAGTTACCTAGCTGCTTCTTTTACATTAATATAGTCTTTGATAAACCCAGAGATCCAAGCTTTAGGGGCAAGAACTCATTATCTGACAAAAATTGCTAGAAAAACTGGAAGATAGTTTGGCAAACTAGTAACATGTCACACCATATACGAAAATAAGGTCAAAATAGTAGATGATTTAGACATAAAAGATAATATCATAATCAAAATTTCACTTGTCAGATCTATGGGTAAATCAAAAGTTTATGGATAAACTAAGAGTTTACAAACAAACCAGAGATGGAGAAAATCACAGAAAAAGTGGGTAATTTTGATAACAAAATATTAAAAAGCTGTTGCCAAAATTACAAGGAAAACAGAAAACTGAGGAAAATTTTTTCACAAAAGTTTCTCTGATAAAGGTCTCATTTCTCAAATATATATGGAACTAAGCTGAACATATAAGAACCATTCATTTACCATTGATAAAAATGGACAAAGCATATGAATGAGCAGTTTTCAGAAGAAATTAGGTCTATTAATATCATATAAAAATGCTCTAAATTATTGTGGTTTAAAGATATGTAACTCTGATGTATGACCTCACATCTATCAGGTTGACTAACATGCCAGAAAAGGAAACTGAAAAATGCTGGAGGGGATGGGGAAAAATAGGACCATTAATACACTACCTGTGGAGTTATGAACTAGCATAACCATTCTGGGGAACAATCTGGAATTATCCCAGAGAATTATAAAACTGTACACATCCTTTAATCCAGTAATACCATTACTAGATCTGTATACAAAAGAGATAAAGAAAAGAGGAAAATATATGTACAAAAATATTTACAGAAATTTTTTTGTGGTAGCAAAGAATTGGAAACTGAAGTGCATCAACTGGAGAATAGCTGAATAAATTGTGGTATATGACTGTGATTGGAATACTATTGTGCTATAAGAAATGATGAAGGGGATAATTTCAAAAAAAATCTGAGATTTACATGAACTGATGAAAAGTGAAGTGAGCAGGAAAACATGGTACACAGCAACAGTAATAGTTTAATAAATGATCAACTGCAAAGGATTTGGCCATTCTGATCAATACAATCAATCAACAGTTCTACGAGATAAATAATGAATTTGGAGTGCATACTTTTTTCATTTTCCTTATTTTTCTTGCAACATGGTTAATAAGGCCATATATTTTGCATGATTTCGTTGAGTACAAATGATATATTGCTTGCTTTCCCAGTGAGTGGGGGGAGAAAGGGAGAATTTGGAACCCCATTTTAAAAAAATAAATATTAAAATAAAGTGTCATGTCAAAAAGGGTATAGCAGAACAGATAAAAGACATGTAAGGTTCTATTCTACTCCAAGTTTTCTACTTCATAAGATCGTGGGATCACAGAGCTGGAAGGAACCTCACAAATCAAGTTCCACCTCTCATTTTACAGATGAGGAAACTGAGGCCTCGAAAAGCCCAGTAAGGATCTCACAGCTACTACGTGTCTCCGGCAGGATCTGAACCCAGGTCCAGACAATGGGCTGCTCGGCATGCGGCCCACTGCTCCTGCGATGGGCTTCTCACATTCGGTGGGTACCCCCTTGCCTTCAAGTGCCCCAGGAGGGCGGGGGTCCGGTAAGGATTCCGGCTTAAAGCTTTCTCTCAGCCCGGAGCTACCCTCCGCCCCACCCAGCCTCAACTTCAGGCCCTCCAACAGGCACTTACCTCCTCCGCGGTTCCGGCCCAGACGCGGGAGCTTCCAGCTGGGCCTCGGGCTCGTCCGCACTGGACGCCCGGGCCGCAGCCAATCGGCCGCCGCGCCTGTGAGTCTGGGGTTGCTTGGCCTCCGGAGCCGGACTCTCCACAGCCGCCGGCTCCAGCTCCATGGCCGTGAGAGAAGGGAGGCAAAGGCAGAGATCTTGGGGAGTGGGGCTTCCCAGAGGCTGGGAGAGCGGAAGAAGATAGGGGCCGGCCCAAAGCCTCCGCGGAGGAAAGGGGTTTCTGTCAGGAAGGAGCCGCCATAGTCAACATTAAGGCGTTTGAAAAATGGCGGCAGGGGACTCGCCAGCGAATCAGCAAGGGCCGGTAAGGCGTTGCTAGGAGACGCAGGAGTCCCCGCCTTCCATTGAGTTGAGTATAACAGAGGGCGGGGCTGTGGCCCCTCCAGGAACTCCTTAAGTGGGGGGAGGGGAGAAACCGGAGGGGGAAGGGAGAATTAGGAGAGAAGGCAGGGAAGAGAGAAACTGAGGGAGAGGAAGAGGAAGGCTAAGTAGATAGGATAAAGAAAAAGGAGGGAGGCCTGTGTTCAATTAATTAGTTCATATAAAAAAAATTAAGCTGATAATGGGCTTCCTTATGGAACTTATTTCTGAATTCATCACCAGCTTCTTCAAGAATTTCAGAGTAGTAAGATATCTCTATTTAGTTCAATCCATACCTAACAAGAATTTTCTGCGCAGAAAAAATGGGCTTCTAGCCTTTGATAAACTCCAGTGAAGGCCAACCCTCATGCCCCTAGACAACTCTTTCCGCTTTCGGGTAACTAACTGCCACAAAGTCCTTCCTTACCTCCAGATGGTTTGTTTTTTGTTTTTTTTTTTTTTTTTTTAAACAAAGACTTGAAGCTTAGGAGTCCGTGAACCTGGGTTTAAATATGAACTTCAATGCTTAATGCTTGCATGACTTAGAAGAAAAAAACAACGGCCCTAAGTTTCCGTTTACAAGAGGAGAAATTGAGACGGGCATGGGTGTAGCAGCTTTAAGTTACTAAATCCAGGGGCTTTTTCTTAGTTCCCCGATCAAATATAAACCCCCCAGACTTTCAAAACTCTTCACAACCTAGCCGTTTCCTACTTTTCTAGTCTTATTTAAAAAATAAAATAATGTTTTCTTCAACATCGTGCAAATTTAGAGAAGTAATCTCATATTTTATTTTATTAATGTTTCTTGTATTACCTCCCCTTCCACACACAGTTATTTTTTTTTTAAACATTTTTAATCCTGAAATACAATGCCCTCAAAACTTAGATGACTATTAATCTGTCCCGTCTATTATCTCCCTCTCCAAACACACACACATACACCACACACACACACACACACACACACACACACACACACAGAATTAAATTTTTTTTTCTTTTGTTTTAATCCTGAAATATAATGCCCTCAATACCTAGATGATTAGTCTGGCAAAACAAATTCCCACATTGGGCAACCATTTACAATACTATAATATTTTCTAATATATGTATTATATATATGTGTATATATATAATATACTATATCTATACTAATATATTAATAGCTATGATATAATGTTTTCATATGACACAATTTGTTTAGCCAATACCCCATAAAACAACCTCCTTAGTTTCCAGTTCTGAGTCATCACAAAAAGAACAACTATATTTTTCTACATATATGTATGTCTTTTTCCTCTTTTGGGGTAATCTTAGATCACTCTTGATATCCCTAAGCCAAAAGATATGCACAGTACCTACTTTTTGCACATAGTTTCAAACTGCTTTCTAGAATGGCTGGAACAATATACAACTTCACCCAGAGAGCACTAATATGTACTTGTTTTCTCACAGTCCCTCATAGCAGTGTTTGACATTTTCCCCTTTTATCATCTTTTCTAATCTGAGTGTGAAGTAGAACCTCAGAATTGCTTTAATTAGCATTTCTCTGATTATTAGTGATTTAGAGCATTTTTTTTTCTTATGGTTCTTAATAGCTTAGATTTCTTCACTTGAAAATTACCTGCTCATATCCTTTGATTATCAGTTGGATTATCAGTTGGGTTAAGTCTTACAAATTTGAATCAGTTTCTTATAAATCTTGAATATGCAACCTTATTTTTTGCTACAAAAATTTTGCCCAGTTACTTATTTCACTTCTAAATTTAACTACATTAGACTTATTTATGCACAAACTTTTAAGCTTTATATATTAACTTCATGATCTTTTCCCCTGTTCATAGATCCTAAAAATAATTTCTTCCTTGTTCCTATAATTTATTTATTTATTAAAAAATTTTTTTTATTAAAAGCTTTTTATTTACAAAACATATGAGTGATTTTTCTACATTGACTTTTATTTATTTATTTATTTATTTGTTGCAAGCTTTTCCCCTCCTGCCCCCCACCCCCACCCCTAGATGACAGGTAATCTAATACATGCTAAATATGTTAAATTATATGACAAATCCAATATATGTATACATATCTATACAGTTATCTTACTGCACAAGAAACATCAAATCTAGAAAGAGAGAAAAAAAAAACCAACTGAAGAAGGAAACCAAAATGCATGGAAATATTCACAGAAAGCGTTAAAATGCTATGTTGTGGTTCACACTCAGTTCCCACAGGCCTCTCTCTGGATGTATATGACTATCTTCATCCCTGAACAATAGGAACTGGTTTGAATCACATCATAGTTGAAGAGAACCATGTCCATCAGAATTGATCATCGTATAGTCTTGTTGCTGTGCATGATGATCTCCTGATTCTGCTCATTTCACTCAGCATCAGTTCATGCAAGTCTCTCCAGGCCTCTCTGAAATCGTCCTGCTGGTCGTTTCTTACAGAACAGTAATATTCCATGACATTCATATACCATAATTTATTCAGCCATTCTCCAATTGATGGGCATCCTTTCAATTTCCAGTTTCTTACCACTACAAAAAGAGCTGCCACAAACATTTTTGCACATGTGGGGTCCTTTCCCTCCTTCATGATTTCTTTGGGATATAGGCCCAGTAGAAACACTGCTGGGTCAAATGGTATGCACAGTTTGATAACTTTTTGAGCATAGTTCCAACTTGCTCTCCAGTTCCTATAATTTATGATGTAATCTTTTAAAAAATCTAAGTTATGTATCCATTTTGTCTTTTTTATGAGTTTTTTAATCATGTGGGTTTTTTGTTTTTTAATTTTATTTTTACTTTCCATTCCAATTTTCTTCAGCCTTCTCTCTCCTTCCCTTTGTCCCCCAATTGAGAAGGCAAGAAATGTAATACTTATTGTACATATGAAGTCATACAAAAATGTTTTCTGCCTTGGCCATGTTCCCCACTTCCCAGGCACACTCTCCCCCCTCAAAAAAAGCAGAGAAGATAAAAAAGTGGGGGGGAAAGCATGTTTCACTCTGTATTCTCTTGGTCTATCAGTTCTGTATTTGGAGTAATTAACATTTTTTATTGAGTCCTTTGAGCACTTGTAGTAAATCATTGTATGGATCAGTTATTAAGGTCTAAAAGGAAATGGCAAACCACTCTAGTAATTCTGCCAAGAAAATCCCAAATGGGATCACAAAGAATCATATACAACAGAAGAATAACAAAATTGTTTTAATGATTATTTCTTTGTAGTATAATTTGAGAATTTATACTAATCTATTTTTTTCATTCCTTCCAACTTATTTTCATTATTATTCTTGAGATTTTTCACTTTTGAATGCTCTAAATAAATTTTATCATTTTTGTACCTGTAAAATATTCCTTTGGTTGCTTGGTATAGGCCTGAATAAGTAAATTAATTGAAATATGAACACAAGAAGCCGGAGAAACCCAGAAAAACATTTGTGCAATTGAGAGGAACTGTATGATGATATAGCACTAACATTTGAACATAATGAAACAGAAGAAACAAGTGTCCCTTAAGAACCTTAATACAATCAAAGGGTATTAAATGAACTAAATAAGAAAAATAATGAATCTAAAGAATGATTCTTTCTGTTTCTGTTTGTGGAGTCCAAAATGGCCTAACTAACAATAAAGTAACTGAAACAGAGCTCTGAGACAATATCATTTTATTAAAGGATCTATGATCCCCTCTAATGAAGTGGATCTCAGATCTTCCTTATGATTTGAGATGCCCCCTTCCTCTTGGGACCTTATTTTATAGCGCTTGATATCCAGATGATACAAAGTTAAATACAAAGACCTTCCAGAAGGTCTACATAAAATACAGAATCCCATTGGTTGACAAATAAACTGATAAGTAGACCTGTGGGCTGGGCTGAAAAACAGATGTCAAAACATCTATGTGGGCTGATGGGTTGATAGAAAGGCAAGCCACAGGCTGATAGACAGGCTCACTTATTGGCTAAATGCACATGATCATCTTCCCAGTTTGAGCAATAAAAAGTGATGAAGGATGGAGGGGCAACAAAACTAGCTGGGGGACTTTCCATAAAATTGAGTCACTTTTGTCATGCTAGGCTTGGTCACCATAACAAGGCAAAAACAAAGATATTGGTCCTCTAGTTAGCTTCCTATAATTAAGAAAGTAAACTACTAATCTGGGCTCCAGTGCCTGATATATAGAATTTATAATCACTATTCCTATGGAATTATGTCAAACTGATTAATACTTAATAGAATAAAATGGGTGTCCAATTAAGCATTTATCACACATTTGCTACAGATATTATTTCTTTTTTTAAAAAATTATTTCCCCCAATTATATGTAAAGCAATTTTTACATTTATTTTTAAAACTTTGAGTTCCAGATTCTCTCCCTTCCTCCCAATCTCACCCCCCATTAAGAAGGCACATGTGAAGTTATGTAAAACATTTCCATAAAAGTCATGTTGTAAAACAGATCTCTGCCCCACTTCAAAACCCTCAAAAAAAATAAAGTTTAAAAAAAAAAGAGTATGCTTCAATTTGTATGCAGACACAATTTCATCTTTCAAGGTTGTTATTTCTCTGTGCAAAGTATATTTCACTTTGCATGAATTCATGGAGGAGTTTCCAGGTTTTTCTGAGAGCATCCTGCTCATCATTTCCCATAGAAAAATAATATTCCATCATAATCACATATTGCAGTTTATTCAGCCATTCCCCCAATTGATGAACATCCTCCCAATTTCCAATTATTTGCCCTGACAAGAGAGCCACTAAAAATATTTTTGTACATATAGGACTTTTTCCTTTTTTAAAAAAAATCTCTTTGGGATCCATGCCTAGTAATGGTATTGTCAGGTCAAAGGATATACATGATTTTATAGCCCTTTGGGCATAAATCATATGTTTTGATCAATTATCAGCTAATTAATGGCTCATTTTTAAAAAAATTAATTTGACTCAGTTCCCTATACATTTGAAAAATGAAGCCTTCATTAGAGAAACTTGCTTCAAAATTCTTTTCCCAATAATATTGCTAATTGTATTCTCCCCGCTCCCCCATTTATTCTATTCTCCTTTTCCTTTCACTATGACCCTCTCAAAAATGTCAAAAATGAATCCTCCAATATGCCCTCTTTTCTATCATTCTCCCCCCTTCTCATACACCTTTCCCTCCTACTTTCTTGTAAGGGTAAAATATATTTCTATACCAAAACTGAGTGTATATATTATTTCCTCCATGAGCCAGTTCTTATGAGAGTAAGGTTCATCACTCCTCCTCTTCCCTTCCATTGTAAAAACCTTTTATGGCAGATAATTTATACCATTGCACTTCTCTCTTTCCCATTCTTCCAATATGTTCCTCTCTCCTTAATTTTATTTTATTTTTTTGCTGAGGCAATTGGGGTTAAGTGACTTGCCCAAGGTCAAATAGCTAGGAAGTGTTAAGTGTCTGAGTCCAGATTTGAACTCAGATCTTCCTGACTTCAGGGCTGGTGCTCTATCCACTGCACCACCTAGCTGCCCCTAATTTTA
>JAJPUD010012065.1:0-28556 GCA_023553655.1 Myrmecobius fasciatus
ATTTTTAATATTTCATTTTTATACACTTTATGAAGATATCAGTAATACTATTAACCAGTTGGGGATTATTAAATTTGGAACATGGTGATATTTTTTAAAATTATAAAAACTACCAAAAATGTCATAGTTACAAGAACCTCACAGTCCATCTAGGCTAAATCCTTTTTTTTTTTAACAGATAAGGAAGAGGAGGAGGCTCAGAGAGAGGCAGTGACCTACCCAGAGATAGTGAGCCTTTGAGGGGATTTTTTTTACTGCTTTCCTCTGGCTCCAAAATCCGTGCTCTTTGTCCAGCACTATACTTGACAACTAATGACTACATTACTAATAGGTCACAGTTTTGAAGTTTCTAGTACTATTTAAAAAAATATTTATATGTTTTTTGCAACTTGCTCCCAATTTACAATTATTTACTAAAATTGAATATGCTTTAAATGTTAGAAAATATTTCATTTTCACATTTACTACATTTTTGACTCTCCATTAAATGTGTTGTATTGATGTTAACATGGATTTAAAAAAAAACAACTTAGCTCATTTATGTTGAGGCATCAAACAAAATATAATTGATGGTTAAAATAGCTTTTAGTAAATTAGCTGATTTTATGTTTTTTACTAGTTACGAAACTTGGACTTTTTGCCAAAATAAGTGAAATTCTGGTCCAATCCTATTATATTAGCATTTATAAACTGATCTTTTTGCGTAGATGAGAAAGAATCCCATCTATATTTGTTAAACTGCAACATTTTTATGAATTATTGTAAAAAGTATTGAATCATCAGTATTTTATTTTATTTCTAGCCTGACATATATCCAGGAAACTGCTGGGCATTTAAAGGATCTCAAGGATACCTTGTTGTGAGATTATCAATGATGATCTATCCATCAGCTTTTACAATGGAACATATACCAAAGACACTTTCACCAACAGGCAACATCACTAGTGCTCCTAAAGATTTCTCAGTATATGTAAGTATATTTTTTTGTTAATGTTTATAGATAAAATAGGAGTTTCCATAGAAAAAATTGATGAGATTGACATTTGCTGCATCTCTTAGAAATAAATGGTTTCTCATTTGGAATTTAGAGGACTTTTTTTTTGTAGAAACAATGTTTTAATTAAACGATGTTTAATAAACTCATGCCACCCACAGACTATTAATCCACAGTGTAGCAGATATATACATAGTAGTCTTGTATAATAGCACCAAGCCATTTCATTTAACATTGTTTTCAAGAGAGAATGCATTGGGAATACCAATTTGGTTTACCAGAAGCACATCTATAAGTAGTCTTAAGAATTTTTTGGTTTTGCTAATAATAGCCAAGTTTAAAAGTGTCTGTCTTGTGTTCCCTTAGTTTTTTATTTTTTGATAGATTTTTTTTTTCCCCTCAACTGACAAGTAATGGAAGTGGGAGAGAGGGAAGGTGGAGAAAATTCCTATGGCCAAATTTTTTGATAGATATTATAGGCAAAATCCAATTGGTACATAAGGGACATCTACTTTTTAGAGAAAAAAATAAGTTTAAGTATTCTGGTCATGCACCTGAAAATATGGAGAAGTAGAAGTTAGCCTGCTGCAGGGATTCTTGACCTTTTTTTGTATCATAGATCCCATTAAATCTATGAGCCCCATCTCAGAATGTTTTACTAAATGCATAAAATATAGTACAAAGAATGACAAAGGAAACAAATTATACTAAAAGTTTTCAAAATAGTATATAAAAAACAAATTCATGGTTAATAACCCCAAGATTAGATAGAAGAGAATGCAAGAGTTTGAGAAGTCAGGAATAAGGAGGTGTGCTTTCCTAGGCTAGACCTTAGTGGAGGGAAAAGCAGCTTCAGAGATTTGACTCTCCCCAGTTTCCTAAACTACCTCAGACTTTGCCCTGAACTGACAAGTGACGGAAATAGGAGGGAGGGAAGATGGAGAAAATTCCTGTGGCCAAATGTACATTTAGTGACCACTAGCAGGTTGAATTTTTAACCCTACCCCAACCTCTACTCCTTAACTCCTATTTGAGTAAAAGTATCTATAAAGGTACTAAACATTAGAAAACTTTCACCAGAGAAGATAAACATTGTGTCAAAATCAAATGGCCTTTGTTTCCTCACTGTATGTGGTATGCTGTAAAGATCAAGTTTTTGATTAGATTACAAAATATTTTAGAGAGCATCTTGTCTAGACCCCTCATTTTACAGATAAGGAAACTTCGTCTCAGAGAAGTGAAGTGATAGACTCAATCACATGCAGTTCTAAAATCTGGGTTTGAATCCGGGACCTCAGACTCCTAATCCAGAGGCGACGTTATTTTTGGTACTTGGGTAAACAAGGAATAAAATGTACCTTTTAGCTTCTGACGGATTAAATAAGATATGATTTGTTGATTAGATATTTCTTAATTTTTTTTAATTATAAAATTAATGTTTGAAAAAATTATAGCCAACAGTGTGTTCTTATTTAGCACCTCTTTTTGGTTATAGGGTTTAGACAGTGAATATCAAGAAGAAGGAATGCTTCTAGGACAGTTTGTTTATGATCAAGAAGGAGAATCACTCCAGATATTTCAAGCAATGGTAAGACCCTCCATGTATAGATAATACATATATGTGTTATAGTTAAGCCTACTAAAGCTTGAAAGAAGCCTACTAAAGCTTGAAAGTGCATTGACTCAGGGCAGCGAGGTAGCACAGTGGATAGAGCACCAGCCCTGAAGTCAGTAGATATTTAATTTTAATTTAATACTTCCTAGCTGTTTTTTTTTTTTTTTTTGTCTCTGGGCACGACACTTAACCCCAATTGCCTCAGCCAAAAAAAAAAAAAAGAAACAAAGTGCATTGACTTTCAGGATACCCCCTATACACACACATTTGGCGCACGCCAAATATAGCTGATTTTTAGATTTTTGTATAGATACATATATTCACAAAATAAGAACATTTGACTACTTTTAAATACCAGCCCTAGCAAGTAGCCTGATATTTTTCCATTGAGATGTGAATATATTTGAAACTTTGCATTTTGAAAAAGACTATATTTTAGTGCATTTTGAAGTACCCTTAATTGATTGGATTGATGCCATAAGCAAGTTGGTGACTAATAACCAAACTGTTACTAGTGGCTTTATTTTAGTATCCTCACTGTTGTGTCATTGATGTAAGGGAATTTCTTCTAATATATACTGGCATCTGCTCTTCAACTTGGAGCTTTGCTTTAGACATTTTCAGGAGATCACTGAGAAATTAAGTGGTTTGCTCACAAGGTCACCCAACCAAGATATGTCAAGAAGTAACTTGGGTTTTTTGTGACACTGAAATCAGCTCTGTCCTCTGGGCCAAAGGCTTCCAACACAAGGCCCCAGCACTTCTGAGGGGAAGCAATTATATTTAAATGTGATTGTGAAATATTTTAACAAAGTAAATGAAGGTACAATTAAACATAAATATCATAACATTTTAAAACTTAAGTCAGGATACCTGACCCACAGGTATCCATATCCACAGGTATGCATCAGTAGCTGCACTATCTTTTGGAGTTTAATACCACAGATCTATTAACAAGTATTTTATTTAGATTATTAACTCAGTTCTTAGTTCACTTTTTAAATGTAAAAAGTAAATTCTGACTTGACTGAAAGAAATGAATCATAGCATTTTCCCCCAGATTCCCTCTAGCCTGGCTTTTGAGTTTTGGAGTAAATTCTCCCTTTGTTTAACCTTAAATATGTATCAGAGTCCACTTGAGAGCAAATCTTGCATTTTTTGAAGCAGCTGAGTAAGCAGCAAAATGATCGTCTTTCATGTGTATATTATTGATTTGAAGGACCACTTGAAGTAGATTTTCTCCTCTCCCCTTATCTTGGCTGATTAAGAAATCCAGATTAAAAGAAATGTTTAGTTAGAAATCTCTCCATCCTTCTCAAGAAATATGATTGATGAATTTTTGTTGGTTTGCTAAATATAAATAATGCAATTTTTTGTTTTCTTTTTTAAGAAGAGCCCTGGAAAAGCTTTCCAGATTGTAGAACTTCGCATTTTTTCTAATTGGGGCCATCCTGAATATACATGTCTATATCGCTTCAGAGTACATGGAGAACTTACAAAGTAAAAATCCTGTCTACATTACTTTTCTTGTACATTTTTGTATATACCAAACAACCTGAAACACTGGATGAGGGCATGTTTTACCACAGGACAAAATTATCTTCTATAATAAACTTCGAAAGACTGCCAGCAAGACAATACATGAAAATTCAACTGATAAAATGTTCCCAATGCTCAGCTTGCCATTGACACTTTTTTTTAAAATTAATTAAACAAATGGTCATGCTGAGAAACTGCATGCTGAATACTCTGATTCACTAAGATCAATTAGCAGAACAGGTGATGTGTCTTGTACCTAGTTTGAATTGTATTGTTAACTAAACTATTTACTTTTGTTTTTCAGTTTTAGAATCTATTTTAACATAAAGTTCATCTATATACTTATATTTGTCTGGCACCAGGAACAAAGCAAGTAGACATTAAAAAGTTCTGGTCTCAGTACTTTGGCCTTTTCACTAGATTTTGAAGACTTTTTTTGGTATATGTATTTCATCTATTAAACCTTATACATATTACTGTCAGGGAAAAATAATGCAACCAAAATGTCTTTATTTATCAGCAGCTTAAACTCCTATTCTTTGGGATTAGTGAGTACTTGCCTTAACCCAGACACAGATTTTACTTAATGTTATTTTACTTTACTATATTTGTGGGGTTGGATGAGGAAGGAAAGGAGGCTGGATGGGATAGAAATTAGGTGAGGAAATAATACCTTTGAAATTTGTTTTCTGGTTTGCTCTCATTCTTGAGCCAGCTTTTCAAAGTAAATAGTGTCTTTTAATACTAGTTGAGCAAAATATGGAAATTTCATTTTATTTCTTAGTTTTAAGGATGAACTGGATCTAAAATCACAACTCAAAACTCAGGTCTGAATGATGCTTATTTCAATTAATTTAGCTTAGTCTGGGTTATACACTAAGAAGATAAAATTAGGATCTGAAAATAGAATATTTTGGTTTTGAATTCTACTGTGGAACCAACACTGATATATTCTTAACATTTTTATCTTTATCCCACCACTGGTCACATATATTGAAAGTGTATTAGCTAATGTAGTAGGCAAGTTCAGCTGCCATTATTACATTTTAAGGCCTTTCTTTTTCCCTTATAAGAGCATTTTTACTGGAGATAATTGGAATTTGCATTACATTATAAAACTGCATGTAGTGTTCTTGCTTGACTGATCTTAGAGGCTTATTTGGTTGTGATTAACTTATGTTATCATACATATTGTATTTTCAGAAAAGGCTTAAAATGATGGTGCTGACTCATTTTCTGAGTAGAGTTTTATGTATATTGCACAACAGTCCTCAAATGTATTTAAAAACTAGCATTTAAAACTAGTATTTTAAAAATTAGCATTTGTTCGCTATTTTTAGAAGTGGAATTAATGCTTATATACAGAGAAGTTGGATAAAATATGTACAGGTTATTTCATATATTATAGGTTAAATATATAAATCAAAATTATCCTGTGTAAATTAAATTTGGGAACTGGGATGGGAATATTTTGAATACTAATTTATTTTTAAAGATGCAAGATAGGACTTTGTGCAATGTATTTTTGTAAATGCTTTTCAAAATATTTGTCTTTGGTAGTGTTTCTTTTGCTGCCTCCAAATTCACAAGATGCTATTGAGATGTTTAAATAAAGAATTTGTAATTTTTAAAAGTGCATGTAATATTTCAAATTAATAATAAAAAGTATATTTCTTTTCTCAGTTATATTGTTTGTTCCACAAGATGTGTGTGGGGTACTTAATAACTTTAAATTGATAATATTCATCCCCCAGGCACTTAGTAAATCTTTTCTTGCATTTTATCTATCCTCACAAACAACTGTTAATTCTGAAAACAAATGATTTCACAGTTTATTTCACCATTGTTAACTCTGAAAATGCCAAAGAGATTACAGAGGTTATCACAACTGCAGTTAACTCTGAAAAATAAAAAAAAGTAAAATCAAAGAACTAATAGCAGTTATACAAAAAGCTTTCTTTCTTTCAGTGGAGGAGGAAAACTAGACGTATGTAACTGAGCCTCCTCTGATACTGAGGAGACTCATTTAGTGGGCACATCTCAGTAAAGATGTTCCTATGCAGTGAGCTGCAGCCTGGCATTGAGAGGTGACAGCAATAGTGAAACATGTTTGATTCAAAGCAGTGCTTCATGATTAGAACACAGCCCTGCAGATGCTTCAGGTATCGCCTGCTGCTGGTGTGAAACAGTTTTGGGATTTTGCTGCAGTTGAGTCCATCCAGAGGGTGAAGGAGAAGAATTGTTGTTACCCAGGCTCAAAGCATAGTTAAGCCTTAGTTCTGGAAAACAGGGTGTCTGCTAATAATTTTTTTTAAAAGGGTGGCATAGCATGGGGATCCTAACACAATAAAGTGAACATATAATTAATATAATGTGAACAAATAACTCAGAAGTACACATCAGATTTAAGTCATCCAGGTCAAACACAAAACAAATGTTTTTTAGGTCATTATCCCTTACCAAATCGTCAGTTCCTCAGAATTCCTTTCATTAAACTCAAGTGAAAAGGTTTAAAAAAGGAGGGGGGGTATCTTGAATAACTGGAACCCAAGGATTATAGCACTTTGCACTTTGGTCTTAGTTTCTTAAATTTTGAGTTTTGGTCCAAAGGCACTTAATATATGATTTAGACAGAAGCCTCAAATATTACAACGTAACTATAAAATAAATCCAAAGTGGGGCTTTCTTGTATCATGTCATATTAAAGTAATCTCTTAAAATTACTTTCAGTTTCTGGGATGTACATTTTATCAGCAACTATGAGGGCTAAAAAAAAATGGAATCTTATTCTCTACTTTTTTTAGAAAAAACTCTGGCTCAGTGATATTAAGTGACTTGTCCCAACAGGAAATTATACTCCCAGTGATTAGAATCTGGATCTTTTTGTCATAGCACATCATGAAATGGCATTTCAAATAAAATTGAATGATGAAATTGAGCTTTATTGCTTTGTGTATATGCAAAGCGGAGAGTACAGACAACATAATACTTAACTCCAAATGCTAGTTCTACTGGGTTAACCTGAACTGTGAAAGGATTCACTGCTTGTTCTTTCTATAGCCTTTTTGGATACATGTTCTCATACAAGTATGGCAATCGTTTCCATGCACTTAGGTTTTTGAACTATGTAATAAACACTGAAGAAACATTAGAAGAAACATTTTGGAACTGACCATAATGTATGAGGGGGAAATTGTCATAGTAAGAAACTGCTCCTGAGTTTTATTTTTAATAGCACAACAAAATGGCAATTTAAGTGGACATATTTTTATGCAATTTTTTTTCTTTTTGACATTGTTGCTTTTTCTAACCAAAACGAGCCATACAACTTTTGCAAAGATACCTTTTTCCATTAGGGAAATAACATTACGACTTGTTTTTATCATTAGCCATTATTTATGACATTGATAGTTTGAAAACACTGGTGGAATATCAAAAATATTAAAGGTAGAGAAAACCTTTTCTTTTAATGATATTCAAAATGTCATAGCTGGGTATGATGGTGACTAAGGAAAAGGATGAACCAAATACAGAGCATTGGAGTTTTGCCGTTTACAAGGACGAACTCAAGCTCTTGTGCTACAGAGATGTTATTTAATCGTAAATCTACGACGAGAAAACATCCTAGGAACTGATCAAGTTAGTGATTTAGGAGATGCTCAGTACCAAAAGGCGGTGTGAGAAGAGCCAATTTGCCTCCCATATCGCCACTGGCGGGGGCCGGGTATCGTAGCGGTGGTTTCAGGTGGATTGTATGGGAACCCGGAATAAAGCGCCGGGTAGGACCGGGGAAGGGGGAAGGGTGGCTTTTGCTAAAGATGGGAAGCAGTATTGGGATATATGTATCAAGTACTCTCCTGACGCCGAGTTCTCAGAACGTATGCGCAGGGTCCTTTTAAGCCCTTGCGCGCCGCCGCTTTCACACATGGAGATTATGAGGTCACTCGCCTTCCCGGTCCCCCGTCTTGGGGCGGGGCGGTTGTAGCTCCTCCTACGTTGGGATGTGGCCCGCCCCAGGCGGCCTCCTCCTTCCGTCTGCCTTCGCCACCGCATCCCCTCCCATGAGGTCACGTGGAATGGCACATCGCCGACACGCCCGCTGAAGCGCCTACGACTGTTCCCTGCAAGCCACCGTAGAAGCCCTCGGGCCGCCGCCAGGACGGAAGCCGGGGAGGCTGGAGGGTGACTACGGGCTGCGGCAGCCTCAGCGCCTGCTCTCTGCGCGGGCCCGCGGGATGGCGGCGGCAGCAGCTGCGGCGATGGCCGAGCAGGACAGCTCCCGGAACAGCGCCCGGAACCGGGGCGGGGTCCAGCGGGTGGAGGGCAAGCTACGCGCCAGTGTCGAGAAGGGCGAGTACTATGAGGCACACCAAATGTACCGGACCCTGTTCTTCAGGTAGCCGGAACTCGCGGCCGGACTGAGGGCGGCCCGCCCGGCTCGGGGCGCCGGCCTATGCTTTCCAGAGCTATTCGCCTCGTCAACCTAACCTGGCACCGGCACCGCCCTCCTCTCTGTTCCTATTGGCGGAATGGAGACCAGCCCGCCTTCTCATTGGCTCGCGCGACTGCCTGTCCTGGGGGGGGGGTAGAGGCCGGGGGTTAGTATGATTAGGGCCGGGGAGATCGCTAAAGGGGAGCCCAGGGATGGGGAATGGAGGCTTTCGGAGCTCCCTCTCTCTTTCTAACATCAGGCTGGGTGGAGTGCCCGGCCCTTGCTCTGGCCTATCCATGCACCGGCTTTAGTGCCTTAAAAACTTCGGGTGGGTCCACCCCACTCCCTTCAGGCTCCCTCCCGGCCTTGACCTTTGCAGGTAGCAAGTGGGCCCCTCCCTCTTTCCAGGGCTCTGCTTAGTGACTAAGTCCTTTGCCCTTCCCCAGCCCCTTGCCCACGGACCGGGTCAGCGACTAGGGGGTGGAGGGGAAGGGGTTTCCGAATCCCTTCTAGGGTCTGTATCCCTTTTCTTTTGGCATGTAGAGAGCGAGCATTTGTTATTGGTTAGACACATCCCCCCATTACTAGACTATCACTGTCTCTGGGGGCTGTCCGCCTTCTCCCTGACATTCCCCTCGCCTCCCATGCTGGGCGCTCCCCGCCATCCCCTCCCGGAGAAATTCCGTTTTTCCCTCTCCAAAGGCTTGAGTTTAAATAGGGTAGAAAGTTTATTTATACGTAGACTCTTCCTCCACTCTTATTCTTGGTGGTCGTGCATAAATTGACGAGCTTGAATGGTTTATTAAGTAAGCCTATCATCCTTGCAGAATTTAATTGGCTAATTTCCTTAACGCAAGGCTTTAGTTGGCTATGATTAGAGTTTGTGAAATATTGTGGTAAGCATGGTTTAGGTCATCTTTGTGAGACTTTGATTCTTAGAATTTGGGGTGCTTTTTTGTTGCAGTTGACTTCCAAAATAAAAATGTGTGTATTTGTAATTATCATGAGCCTTTTGGTCTTAGCATTACTTTTTATTGAGGAAAACCTTGACTGTAAATGGTTTTCTTTAAAGATAGTTAAAATGCAATCCCCCCCCCCCCAAATAATCAGATTGAGAATTTAAAAATCCTTTTTTTTCTTATCCACTGCTCTCTTTCATTTGTTTCTTATTTGCCATGTCAGCCAAGAATATATATATATTTGGTGTTGCTTGGCCATAGGAATAATATTGTGTAGTCAAAAGGGTTCAATTTCTTATCTGGTTGCTAACATTGGTGATATAAAGTTAGAGGAGGAAGGGTTCTATGATTCCCTCTTTTAACTTAAGATAAAGAACTTCTGGAAGGCCCAAAGAACTTCAAGGACTTGCCCCAAAGTTGTCAACTAGGGTATTAAGTAGCAGTTTTATTTAGAACCAAGGTACCTTAACTCTAGACTCAGTGAATTTTATACCTACAAAGTCTAATTATTTCTGTCCTTGTGTGATTTTGTGAAAGTCATAAAACTTTACTTTTCTGGGCCTCTACTTTACTCATCTGTAAAAATAGAGGATTGGATTAGAGAAAATAATCTCTAAAGTCCCATAGAAATTTAAAATCTCTTATCATAGTGTCAGTTCCAGTCCTGCTGTAATTTAGTGGGGTTACATGAACTTATTGATTGTAGTGGAATTTTCTTTGTCATATGAGTTAAAACAAAGTCATTGATTAGAACTTGTAAATATTTTATGGTGATTCTTAGTTTAATTGGATTTGGTCTAAAATACTGTATTTAGGACTTGGACTAAACATGCATAATGTAATATAGGCCAAAGCCTATAAATACAAATTTTAAAGATCATTTGTACCCGTATTTTGTTATCCATATTTTGTTTAGCAAAACTTACATCAACATAATTGGAAAAATAAGAGTAGTATTTTGAGTATTTTTTAAAACATTTTCATTTAAATTATGTTTTACTTATTAATTTGAGTTTAGCAATCAACATTTTTAATGTGCTCTCAGATTATGTTTCAGGAACATTTTGAGTTTGTTTTCTATTAGTTAAGTAATTAAGTGAACTTTACTAATGCCTTTATTAAAATGGTATTTAATCTGAACTGCTACCAGTTATTTGAACAAGTATTTAATCTGAACAGCGACCAAAAGCTGCCAAATGTACTACCAAAAGTTTTGTAAGTGTAATACTTCCTTTTTGTTCAAGGAAAATAAAAAGGAGGGTTGTCTAGATAAAAGTGATTAACCCCATATATTTTCTTTTCTTTTCTAAGAAATAATAATCCATAGGAATAAGCGAGTCTCTAATAACTCGCTTATTCCTATGGATTATTATCTACAGCTTCTATGATAAAAAGGATGTTAATCTTTGTTTCATTTTAAATTGAAGGCAAAACAATTTTTGTATCTAAATAATTTTTGACAGGGAGCTTTGAAATTTGCAAAAATTAAGCTGTATTTTATCTTTCTGCTTACAAAACATTTTTTCTACTCCTTAAAAATAAAGCTATTTTTAGTTTTACATGAGAATAGTTTTTCCCAATAGTTTAAAACAATTTATTTAATTGGTCTCTTGGTAGAGACCATAAACTTTTAATGCATCGTGTTTATAGTTGTTAATATTTGAAACAAAATCTTAGTTGACAAATCCTATTGTGGTATCTTAGTAAAGTTGATCTTCAAAAAAAAAAAAGTAAACTAAATAAGTGTTTAGACATTAAATTTATTTGTGTGTCAGCTGGTCCTTCTTTTGAAGGTGTCAGGGGACAGAATAGCAATTCATACATTTTGATAGTGTGTCCTTAAGTATGTTTAAAATTGGCTTTAGTTCCGTGGCACCTAGGCTATCCTCAGTAGTAAATGTTAATGTCAGTTATAATCAGGGCAAGTAAATCCCAAAGTTTTATTGGAGATTGAATTCTACACAATAATTTGTTCATGTCTGTTGTTTTTCTGAAAAGCAATTACATGGATTTTATCTTGTTCTTTACTTTCAGTTGAATCTGAAATTATTAAGTTTAGTTAATGTACAGTTATTAAATTGATACTCAGTTAATGGTGGATCAAACCTTAGAGAAGTGGTGACATTGATAAAAAAAAAATTGATTATCATATTAAGCTTAGATTTAAATTTTGGTGATTCCTAATTGTCCTGCTTTGAAAGCCTCAAAATATGCACATATTAATTAAATTTATTTTTAAAATAAATTTTTATTGATTTTTTTATGTCAAAATTTCTCCCACCCAGAGAATTATCCCAGATAACAAATAATATTTTTCAAGCAAAAAAATAAACAAAACTGATCTACATTGAAAAAGTCATATATATGCAATATGTCTCATTACTAGATGTCCCAAGGTGAAGTTGGGAATATCTTTTCATGTTTCTTTTTTGAAGTCATGGTTAATCTTTGTAATTTTGTAACATTCATTTTTGAAATTTTTATTTTTGCTGGGTTTTTTTCTTTTACATTGTTGTAGTCGTTGTATATGTTGTTTTTCTATCTTTGTTTACTTCATTCTGCCTCAATTTATATAGATTTTTTTCATACTTTTCTTTATTATTTCTTATAGAACAGTAATGTTATGTTATATTCAGGTGTCATAGTTTGTTTAGCCATTCCCTGTTGATGGACATCTACTTCCCCGCCCCCCCAATCCTTTGTTACCACAAAGTCCTGCTATAAATGTTTTGGCATATTTGGGAACTTCCTTCTCATCAGTGGGTTCCTTGGGGTATAAACCTAATAGGTTTGTTGGTGAAATTGCTTTATCTCAAGCACATAATTCTTATTTTGGAGAGGTTTAGAGAGATTTTAAGGATCTGAAAAAGTGTCCCATTGTCATTTAACTTTATTTCTAAAGGAGAAATAGCATTTATTTGGTTTGTAATGAAATCAGGCTAATAGGTTGTGTCAGAAAAAAGGATCAGAATCACTGGCTCATACATTTGGGTTCAGAGAACGTTTTAGAGTATTCTCTAGCAAATTTTTAGATTATCTTATTAATTAGGTATGAGTCAAGTGACTATATAAAACTGCTTTTATCACAGTTATCCTGTTTTATTTGTGGCCTCTTTTCTCTTAGCCCTTTGACTCTAAGAAGGATACTTGATTCATTCTTAACCTACTGAAGGATCAGCTCAAAAGTTTTAGTTACTAATTATCTTCAAATTGAAAAATGAGTGAATACCACTGGCCTCAAGGGCTTAGTCATTATCAAGTGAATATGAATATGTTCCTAATGATGAATGACTGTGTACAGATTTCATACTTAAAAGAGATGTTTTTCATATTTTTAGAGTAACAGAACCTTTGTATTTGTCTTTGTCATATCAGTGACTATACTGATGTTTCCTATTGATTCACTGTAAGTAATTGCTGTTAAGTAATCATAATGACTTTCATATTGACCACTTTAAAGTATTTTGAAAACTGATCATGTGCAATACAACAAACATGTTTGTTGACTATAGTGTCTTTAATATTAGAACATAAGGATAGACATCTCATGGAACCATGTAGTTCTAGGGAACACAGAGTTAGAACATCTTATGAATTCCATTACAAATTATAAATTCTTCATGTTGGCAGTTATCTATATATAAATGGTTATGGTTTGGATACTTGTATTTGATCCTAGATTTTTGATACAATGCTGCTTTTGTTTGTACGTGTTGATCCTTTCCTTTGAGAATTAGAGCCTAATGTTGGCTCACATTACTAGTTTTTACTTTTTGTTAAAGTTTTTACTTTTTAAGTACTTTTTACTTACTTCATAAGTTTTTACTTTTTTCCTGTGATATTTTTGAGAGCCTCCCTCTGTAGCCAGATTTTTTTTTAATTTTATTTTATTTGCAAAACATGTATGGGTAATTCTTCAACATCAACCCTACATAGCTTTATGTTAAAAATTTTTCCCCCCAACTCCCCACCCCTCCCCTAGATGGCAGAATATCCACTACATGTTAATTATGTTAAAATACTTGACAAATCGAATATATGTATACATATTTCCAAACTTATCATTGTTGTGCAAGAAAAATGGTATCTACACAAAAGACATCAGATAAAGGAAACGCAATGTAAGCAAACATCAGTCAAGAGTATGAGAATGTTATGTTGTGGTTCACATTTCACATCCCTCTCTCTGGATGTATATGGCTTTCTTGAACAATGGGAAGTGGTTTGAAACATTTCCTTGTTGAAGGGAGCCATATCCATCAGAATTGATCGTCATATAGTATTGTTGTTGCCGTGAATAATGATCTCCTGGTTCTGCTCATTTCACTCAGCATCAGTCCATGCAAATCTCTCCAGGCCTCTCTGAAATCGTCCTGCTGGTCATTTCTTACAGAACAATAATATTCCATAATATTCATATACCATAATTTATTCAGCCACTCTCCAATTGAAGGGCATCTATTCAGTTTTCAGTTTCTAGCCACTACAAAAAGGGCTGCCACAAACATTCTTGCACATGTGGGGCCCTTTCCCTCCTTTATTTCTTTGGGATATAAGCCCAATAGAAATGCTGCTGGGTCAAAGAGTATGCACAGTTTGATAACTTTTTGAGAATAGTTCCAAATTGCTCTCCAGAATGGCTGTATCCGTTCACAGCTCCACCAACAATGCATCAGTGTCCCAGCCTTCTCACATCCCCTCCAACATTCATCATTAATTTTTCCTGTCATTTTAGCCAATCTGACAGGTGTGTAGTGGTACCTCAGAGTTGTCTTAATTTGCATTTCTCTGATCAATAGTGATTTGGAGCACCTTTTCATGTGACTACAAATAGTTTTAATTTCATCCTCTGAAAATTGTCTGTTCATATCCTTTGACCATTTATAGATTGGAGAATGGCTTGAATTTTTATAAATATGAGACAATTCTCTATGTATTTTAGAGATGAGATCTTTATCAGAACCCTTAAATGTAAAGATGATTTCCCAATTTATTGCTTCCCTCCTAATCTTGACTGCATTGGTTTTGTTTGTACAAAAACTTTTTAACTTAATATAGTCAGTTATCTATCTGGTTTTCAATTAAGAGTTGCACTTCTTCTTTGGACATAAATTTATTCCATCTCCATAGGTCTGAGAGGTAAACTATATTACGTTCCTCTAATTTACTTATGGTATCACTCTTTATATCCAGATCATGAACCCATTTAGATCTTATCTGGGTATGTGGTGTTAGATGTGGGTCAAGTCCTAGTTTCTTCCACATGAGTTTCCAATTTTCCCAGCAGTTTTTGCCGAATAGTGAGTACTTATCCCAGAATGTAGCCAGATTTTTTGGAGATAACCTAAAAGTATAAGAGAGGTTTGCATTTTTAGTTCAATCATTATATGTGGTTAAATGTTTTAAAAGTCACATGGAACTCAAAAATGCAAGTAATCTTTGTCAAAATTAACCAGAAGTACTGAATAGTAGTTTTATAAGACTTCTTTGATCTTATAGTGTTTGCTAAGTGATCCTTCAGCATCTATAACACATTATATATATAGTGCGCTTTAAAATATCAGATGACCATGCTACATTCATAATAAATCAGTTGTGAGATCTGATGACAGAAAAGAAATCAGCTTTTATAATAAAACTACTATATTATCTTATAAGCATACTAATAAATATTAAGACAGCTCCTTGCTTTCACAGACTCATTTCATTATTTTTATTTGAACTTGTATTTACTGAACTTTCTGACTGTATTGAATCCTTCATTGATGGAATGGAACCTGGTAATAAAGTAGATCTCTACCTAAATTTCTTCAATTCTTCCTCTGTATCACTACCAGCATGGCAGTGAAACAGCTAAGGCATTTTGGATGTTTACCTGATATAATGTTTTTCTTTTCTTACTATGGTTATATAGATTTTCTGCCAATCTGCAGCAATATTTAGACTCCAAATTAAATGGAAAGTTACAAGACTGACCATTTCCCATAGATTATTCACTAAGAAAATGTAAGAGTATTTGGGTTTATATTAAGTTAAAATTAGTTTATGAATTTGTTATTGTTAATTGTGAAATGATTTTTAAAGATATCTCGACAAAGAAGTATAAGCTAATACTCATAGAAACAGTATAAAAGAAAAAAGACTAATTTTTTTATGTGTAGTCAAACTTATTTTTCTCTGTGGGTAGATCTGCTGTTATAATTGACATAATAACACATAGTAGGTAAAACTACTCTATTCTATAAGTAGACTTTTAAGTATGAAGATAGTCTTCTGCTTTTACAGATACTATGCCATTATTCTTATTTAATCCTGTATTTACTGAGTTTTCTCCTTCGAAGTGCTGTTGTAATGCTTCATCTTGTCTTTAAAGTGATTCAGGTTTTGGAGACTATGCCAGTGGAGAATGTTCATAGTTCCTGCCTGTGCAGTTCCCAGAGAATCTTTTCATAAATGTTTCACAAGTGACACACAGAATAGCAAAACAGCAGCCCTCTATAGTTATGTGAATCATGCCCCAACCCTTAGAAAATAGTTGTCTTCCATTGTAGAGAAACTTTGAGACTGTGCCCTATTATGTAATGGATTCTATGGTTGCTCCTAGAAGACTAGAGAGTTGAAGTTGATCCTTCAGGTTTTACCACAACTATTAATGAACGCCATTTTCCAGTGAGTTGTTTTTTTTGTCTGTTGTCTAGCTTTCCTATAAAATGGGAATGAGAGTGCTTACTTCCTAAGGTGTTTGTAAGGATAAAATGAAATAATAAATGAAAATATTCTGCAAACCTTCAAGCATCTTAAACAGTTATTATTATCTTTAGAAGACTAGAAGAGCTTTAGTCTATAGTAGAGAGATTCTTTAGAGATGATAAGCAGTTCAACTTGGTAAACTTGGTAAAATGAGATAGACTTTTTCCTATTTAGGTAATTGTTATTTATTGTTTCAGCTTGTTACTTCCAATGTAACTTACCTGGCTCTGTTCCAAAACAAGAAACAAGATTAAGAATGTTTGTCAGAAAATTTTGAAGAATATAATGCTAAAGACATTTTCTTTTCTTTAGTCAGTAGAATGGTAGAACTTTGAATGGAAATTAGAGAGGAGAATATGTGCAGTACAATTTATTTTCTGCTTTGTACCACTTCTATTCTACTTGTGGGATTTGTTATTTGTCTCAATTTGGAACAAACCACTGCTCCCTATCTCCTGTATTCTAATTTACTTCGAGTATATTCCTCTGTACACTTGCTTAAATTTTCTTTAATCCAGAAATCTCACACTATCCCAAGGCAGCATTCTATCCTTAGAATATCATCCTCCAGGCTATTATTGAAGTAGCTGAAATTTGTGCAGCTTTGTAGGACTAATGAATAATAGAAATGGTTATTTTCTCTACTTATTTCCTTTTAGGTTTGGAGTCTTGGGTTCTACCTTGCTCACTCTGTTCTCCAAGTGTATATTTTATTTATATGTATAGGGACTGATTGCTGATAATATTTGCATATTTGATATTTTACTTCCATTGATTAATGTGTCAAGTATAGTTTATTCAGAGCTATGGTGTCTATCCTATAAAACTGGAGAGGGCAGAGATTTTGTTTCATCCAAATGTATCATGTACAAGTAGATGCTGGATAAAAAATGTTTGTAAATGATAACAAACTACATCCTTCCTATTGTCCTTCCCTCCCCCAAGCAAAGACATTTGGTAGTGTTTAAGAAGCTCAGATTCCTCTTTCAGCTTATGAAACTTCAATCTTTTGATCACTGAATGAGAGGTAGAATGAGCCTTAGATATATTATAGTCTTATCTTCTCAATTTACAGATGAAACTGAAGCTCAGGGAAATGAATTACTTTGAGTTACACTTACAGTTACTTTGTGTGAGTAAGTAGACTTGATAGGATTTAAACTTTGGTTTTCAGACTTCATAACTATTCCTGGTATAAATTTGCATATGCAATAAATAAAATCTTGATACTAGGTTTTTTTTGTTGTTGTTGTTTTTTCTATTGTTTAGTCATTTCAGTCATGCCTGACTCTTCATGACCCCATTTGGGTATTTCTTGGCAATGATCCTGGAGTGGTTTGCCATTTCCTTCTCCAGCTCATTTTATAGAAAAGGAAACTAAGGCAAACAGAGTTAAGTGATACTTGCCTAGAGTCACACAGCTAGTAAATGTCAGACAAGATTGAATTCAAGAAGATGAATCTTTTTGACTCACCTCTATCCACTGTGCCACCTGGGTGCCCAATTATAATTTCTTTGAAAACTTGTATATGTTTAACATTTAAATTCTAGATGTAATTTAGCCTTTATAAAGTTTTTTTTTTTTTTTTTGTTGTGGTTTTTTTTTTTTTTTTTGCGCAATTGGATGAATTTGTTAAGACTCTTTCAATGATATTAGTTCTTTTATCCATTTGGAACAATTTGGATGCACTGCCTAACTTGAGTATTTTAACATCATATTTTCTTTATTATTGTAGGTACATGTCACAAGGCAAACACATAGAAGCAAGAGAACTAATGTACTCAGGGGCATTATTGTTCTTCAGTCACAGTCAAGTAAGTGACTTTTTGTTTCTATTTCTGTTCTAGAAAAAACTGAAATTTGAATGCTAAAGAAAAAGACTAATAGGCAGCACGCTGTGGGCTGGTGCTATGCATTCTGTCCCATTTTGAATCAGTTTTGACAGCAGTAACCTGGTTGTTCCTGTTGAATAGAAACCCACATCTGCAATAACAGCTACGTGGAGCCTGTCTGATTTTCTGCTGCTTTCATGGCTTTGGCCCCAGCCCTTGTGGGCTGCAGTGGCAGTATTAGAACTACAAATACCTCATAGATGTTCATTCATATGGTAGCCAGTTGCAGTATATCCAGTAAATAATTATTGTGCTAGAACAGTTTCACTTATCTATTCATGGGCATTGAATCATTTGAAAAACTGGTTAGCACTGCTTTTTTAGTATATGCCTTTGAAAACCAAAAGCATCCCTTTTTTTGTTTCTAGAAACTAATCAGAGCTTCATGACTAACAGTATGCTTCTTGTTTGTTTGTGTGTGTTTTGTAGCAAAACAGTGCTGCCGATCTTTCCATGCTGGTTTTAGAGTCCTTGGAGATATCAGATGCGAAAGTAACTGATGAGCTATTGGGTGAGAATTTTACTATGTTGTGCTTAAAGTACATCTGAATTTTAGAGATTATTTTTAGCTGGCCACTCATGTAATGATTTCTTAAGCCTCTTAACTCCCTTTTTGGTGCCTTGAATTGTGATGTGATGTGGTATTAATTTTGCTGTAGAAGCATCACAGCACTTTTCACAATTGAAGATCATAGTCTCTGATTGAGTTAGTACTGAACATACTGGCACACTTAGCAAACATACTATGTTTTATAGGTGGAGCATGATTTTTGGCACTGTCCTCTCCCCCAACACAGGAGCAACATGTAATGTCTGCACAGTAATTGACCTCTCCGCCGCTTTGATGGACAGCGGCTTCCCATCCAGTCAGCGAGGTGATGTGCGCATTGCCCGCGAGTCGGCCATTTTGTCAAAGAAACTTTGCTTGGCGGACTGTCTAATTCGGTAAGCGTGCAGTTCGTGAAGCCCTTTTTATGAGCTTCCCAGCTGGAAAGAATATGGTGAGGCCTAGCCACCCCTTGCCTCCACTACTCTTCCAGAGGCCTGTGGACAAAATGGAAAATAAAATTGAGGAGTCTGTAATGTTTCTGTGACTCCATTCTGGCGCATTTACTCTCCAGTCCCCTCATAGTGTTGCCCCATTTTATATTTCATTCTTCCACGGGGACCAGTCTCCCCACTGCAACCTTCCCTGACCCCCAACTTGATCATATCTGGGCTAAGCAGTGAGACAGGAAATATTTTTTCCCTTCCTACTCACTAAGGGAGAGTGTGGCTTCTGGCACTGCAGCGGAGAGGTCAATTGGATGTTAACAACTCGTAGAATTAATATGAATTTAAATAGTACATTTGGTACATACATATATATATATCTTTGAAATGCTCTACAACTTTCTTTTAAAGTCAAAGAGTTGATTTTTAAGCATAGTATATATATAGAACACTAAATATGTGTTTTCTTTGATTAAGGATTTATGTTTATGTTACTTTTAGAAAATTTGGCTAAAGTGTTTAGTTTGATGGATCCAAATTCTCCAGAAAGAGTGGCGTTTGTATCCAGAGCACTAAAGTGGTCCAGTGGTGGATCAGGAAAATTGGGCCATCCAAAACTACATCAATTATTGGCTGTCACGCTATGGAAAGGTAAGAATCATTCCTCTGAGTCATTTAAAAATTGCAATGTAGCTGTGGAACATTTTGGGATGTATCACAATTTCATAGGTGTAAAAAGGAGAACCCTAAATGCTGCATGGGAATGGGGGTGAGTGAGTGGGTGGGTGGAGGTACTAAATTTGAAATCAGAAGATTTAGGCTCAGATCCTTGCTCTGCTGCTTACTCCCCAAGTGACCATTTTTGAATCATTTAACTTCTCTGGGTCTCAGTTTACTCTTTTGTAAATTGAAAGAGCTAGATGACCTTTAAAAGAGTTCTTTTAGCTTAGATAATTATTCTACAGATTATAAAAAGTAATGTTTGTGAAAGTACTTAGAAATGAAATGTTATGTAAATAAAGCAGTGAGATGAATAATAGAGATTAATTGCATAAATATAACCTTTTATAGAGTATTAATGTAGGTATGGCCATATGACCTTTATTTTCATTTTCACTTTATAATTAAAATAATTCTTAACAGCTCTAGATTGGAAGGTCGGGGTAGGGATGGAGTATTCTTTAAAATACAAGAAGCATTTGTCTAGATCTAGGTGTCTATACTTTCTGCCTCTTTATTTTACCTCGTAGCTTTCAGTAAACCTTTAAGAATACTTTGGTTTGATACTTTAGCTACCTAGGCTAAAAATTAATTGTAATACAATAAAACTTAATTATGAGTCATTTGGAATTCATTATGTAAACAAGTTTAGAATATTTTAGAGAGCAAGCTTTTCTTGAACCTTTCAAGTATCATAACAATGAAAATGACCATCACAAAGCATTTTTATATTCATTATAATAGAAATGGATATGGGAGAGAGATGCTCTCTTGCAACCTGGAAGGAATTAGGAAACCTGTGAATAATTAACTCTTTTATTGATTTTATCTCTGAAGCAAAAATCAGGACAGGTGGTCTAGAAATAATTCTTTGGTAAAACTTCATTACAAGTAGCCTTTCTTTTCTTGAAATCAGGACTGGTTCAGTAAATACAGAATGTTGTTACCACTGTGTTCTCAGATTTTTCTTGCTCTTTTAGCAGAAGCTTATAAAAAGACTTTATTACTCTTAAAAGTAATGGAACCCAAAGGAAAAAAAAAATCAATGAAATTGCATTTCTTTAGTAAATAAAAATTTTAAGCTGCATAATTAAGACCTTTTATAAATCCAGTCTTTTTGCCCTGCTTCCTCTTTATTGCATAAATAAAGTTAACAGTTTAATTATCATTGCTTAGAGGGTCATAGATCTACAACTAGAAAAGATCTGACCGGACATCTCATCTAAGGCCTACCTCGTTTTACAAATGAATAAATTGAGGCCTAGAGAAGTTGTGACTTGATCAAGGCCATACCAAGGTAATAAGGAGGAAAAGTGAAATTTGAACCCAGGTTCTCTCATTCCACTGGCCTCTCATTCTACTCTGCCTGTCTTCTTTAGCTCCATATTCTTTACATAAAATAGTCTGTGTATCACCTGGTCTCTCCTTACCACATGCTCAATCAATCCTTTTTCATAATTAGCTTTTTCTTCATTTTGTTTAAAAAAAAAAAAAAAAAAAGAGGTTCACTAATGAAAATAATGAACCACCTCCCAGTGTTTGTTTTTTCTTTTCTTTCTTTTTTTTTAAGTTAAAAAGAGTACCTGGAATTAGTCTTGACAAAACACATTTTTAGAGGAATTTTTCTTCCCTTTTTCCGTCATTCATCTATTTCTGTGAAAAAGTTGTGATTTTTAAAAAATTGTGATCTGTTTGCTCAGTCATTGTACTGTGCCCAGGGGATGGAAGACAATGGTAAACGTGGAAGTGGGGGTAGTTACTGGGATCCTAATTCTGACTTTGTAAACTTGGGCAAGTTATTGAGGCCTTTTTTTTTTTTTCTTTTTTTTTAAAGTTATTTGTCAAATTGGAACTAATCACTATAGATTACTTTGTAAATCATAAAACTCTCCATAAATGTCAGTTATTATCAAGGGAATGAGGATTGGTCCTTTGATTTTTGTTGGGACAGCAAAATTCTTGGGATTTGAAGCTCTTTCTACTAGTGTAGGTCAGCTCTGTACTCCAGAGCCTGGAGAGCATAACTATCCTGCCCAAGATCACACAGCCTGCCAATATATGTGTGTGTGTTGGGGGGAAGGTGGATGGGGAGAGAAACGTGGGGACTTGAACTTAGGTCTTTCTGCCTTTGAAGCTAACTCTCCACGTACTGTGCCATGATGTACTGGATTATCTCATTAGTATTGAATTATCTCTAATTTGAGCCTTTTCTTCCAAATGCTATAAACATACATTTTAAAAGCTAAGATCCAGATAGGCTGAAGAAAGACATTTTCTACTGCACCATGTAACTTTTATTCCTTTTTTAACTATTTCATAAAACACATCAGTATTTTTTCTCATTTTTGGTCTGATATTATAAACTCTGCATTGATAATTTTTTTTATCTTTGCAGTTCTTATTTATTTATTTTTTTGTCTGGACAGTTTCCTGGATCTTTTGTTTTCTCCCTTTAAAAAGCCCTCCCTTCCTTTTTTGGAGATTTATTTTATTCCTCTAAATTTTACCTTTGCCTTTCTCTTCCCATATGTATGATTTGCCATGAAGTTAGGCAAAACATTTGAACTTAAAAAGCTTTTACTGTATCCAAAGTCTTTACAAAAATATTAATAAATTCATGAATTAGAATTTTAGCTTGTTCTTTTGTGAGGGAAAAATTTCTTTTTTTAGCTGAATAGTTTGTGCCTTAATTAAAAATATTAGCATTTGAAAATATTGACTGAAGTTTGAGTCACTGTTGGAAATGGAGTAAACATTAAATTCATATTCTTTTGGTCAGCATATATAATCAATAATTAGTGATTTTTATGTTTTTTATGTTTTTTGTTTTTGTTTTATGTTTTTAATGTTTACTCCTATATGACATCAAGGGAGATACAAGGACCAAAAGAACAGGACACTAGTTTTCAATAAATTGTAATATAATAGGAGAAATAAGATGGTAGAGGTAGGTTTTGTGCAACTAGACCTTGAAAATAGGTAGAATTTCAAGAATTTAAGGTACAGTTAGGGTGAGGATTAGTTAAAAATAAACTAATAACCATTAGCTAGTTCCTTAACACCAGAGACTTCTTTCCATTTGACATTTTTGTGGGTTAGCTGTATATATTAGATTAAAGTTGACAAAAATATAAATAGGATCCTAATGAATGAATTTGTTGATGTGTTTTCACTGCTGGGGTTTGAAATTAGTTTTTAGTCAAAATAATTATATTAAAGATAGGTTATTTCTTACAGGTTAGAGGGCTAGTAAATATAATTGGGGTAGGGACTCACATTATTAGTAAATTTTTTCACATCCTTTATTTCTCTCTCTCTTTTTTTTTTTTTTTTTTTTGCTTGCTTTTTGCTGAGGCAATTGGGGTTAAGTAACTTGCCCAGGGTCACACAGCTAGGGAATGTTAAGTGTCTGAGACTAGATCTGAACTCAAACATCCTTTATTTCTTAAAGTAAGACCCAGCATTTTTTGTTTTGGGTTCAAAAATATGACTCTATTGAGAATGTAAAGCTTTAAAATTCAACAAGCCTGTGAACTTCAAATAATTTACTTACATAGATGGGAATGTTTTGTGTTAAGGAATGCTGTTTTGTTTTCATTAATTTCTTTGGCCATAGGATTTGTAGTAATGACCCAGCTAATTTTCTTCCCTGTTTCAGATGTAAGATTTTAATTTGGTCTTGAGCTATGCCATAAAATAATTTTAGCAGAAAATTTTTGCCAAAAAAAGTTTGTTCTTTTTAAAAAACTATCAAAACAATACTAAGTATTTTTCCTTTCTTCCCTTTTAGAACAGAATTATTGTGAGTCTCGGTATCATTTCCTGCACTCCACAGATGGAGAAGGATGTGCGAATATGTTAGTAGAATATTCTGCCTCTCGAGGATATCGCAGTGAGGTGGATATGTTTGTTGCACAGGCAGTCTTACAGTAGGTGTTCCTATTTTTGTTCATTTGAAGAGTATTTACTTTGAAAAATATTAGATTTTATGACATTTTGGAGCAACTTAAACAGCTGTAGTTTGCAGCCTATCATTTGATAAGAATAATTTGAAATTAAGAGTGTTTGTGCTTTTGATGAAAATCTTAAGATGACAGACTGTTGGTTTAATAATTTTTTCAGGAACCATGCCTTGTTAACCTTTGAATGTCAAAACTTTGCAAGTCTCAATTTTTGATAACTTATTTGAAATTGTCAGTCACTTAATTATCTTAATTGAGTAGCAGCACCATATTTGAAATATTTACAAATTAGTCTCATTTCCAAAGTGTATTTTCAGAAAAAAAAAAAAAAAACTAAAACTAACCATTATCTATTTCCCTTCTAAACCAATTTGTCTCTGAAAGAAGAAATACACATTTGATTATGAGATGCATGAAATTTCTTTTACTCTAACACCAACATATTGAAACTGAAATTTGATTTTCTTAACATTTTTGCTTGTAAAGTAATAATGATTAAAATGCTGTTTAGTATTGACTTTTATTAATATTTTTAAAATGTGGTGATGATAGATTTCAGAAGTGGAGACTCCTCTAAAAGACAAAAGAAGCAGAAGGGAAGATACTAACCCAAATGTGTTGTAGAATAATGTATTGTAGTGTCCAAACAGGGAAGAATTCATCTATCCTAGATGCTTGGGCTGAGATTTTTTCCCTAAATCTTTCTCCTTTATTTGCATATTTTTCACATGTGTAATTTACTTTTCTATTCTACTAAAACCCATTTTGGTTTGGCATATGGATAGGATTTGCTTTGTGGAAGTTTAATTGAAGAACTTAATATTCTGATTCATATTTGCTTTGACTGTTAAACAGAACTTGTTTACTCTCCTTATTTCCTGACCCAAGGGATTCTAATATGATTTTTACATGTTATGATATATATAGAATTTGCCTGTATTACAGTGGCAATGCCCTTATATGCTGTGTGAGAATAATAGTCATATAGTATTTGAGTTTTTCCAAGGGATAAATATTTTCATTATTGTATGCAGTAAAATAAGAGGGAATGCTTCCTAGATCTTTGGATTAGATCAAATTGACAAATTTTTGTCTAATTTGGGCCAATTCTTTTTAATTCCCTTAGATAGAAATAATAATTGCTTGTAAAAAATTAATCAAAAAGTACTTTGACATTTCTATGAAATTTTAAAATATTAAATCATACTACTTTTTTATGGCCTTCCCAAAATAGAGTGTTAAAATTTTTTCCCCCCTTAGGTTTCTCTGTTTAAAAAATAAAAGCAGTGCTTCAGTGGTGTTCACAACATATACCCAGAAACATCCTTCAATACAGAAGGGACCTCCATTTGTACAGCCTTTGCTCAACTTTATCTGGTTTCTGCTGCTGGCTGTTGAAGGGTAAATTTTATTGTGTGTTGTTGGGTTTGTTTATTTTTGGGGGGGGGGGGTTGAGTGGCGATATTTTGGTTTATGGTGTAAGATTTCATCATTCTTTTCTATTTATTTTTTCAGAGGCAAACTAACCGTATTTACAGTATTATGTGAGCAGTATCAGCCCTCACTCAAGAGAGATCCTATGTACAACGAGGTTAGTAATCAGCTGTGTTTTATTTGAAGTTGTATTATTAAACAATACATACTTTTCAAAATGAAAAGGACTTCATAAATTTATTTTTGCCTTCAATAGGATAGGATATCATTGTTGATGATACAAATTTAACCAAAATGTAATGTCTTTTGAAAACACTGGGTATAAGGAATTGAGCCATGAAAAGGATGATGGATGTATGTGAGCTATGTTATTCAAACTTCCTTTTTTAGTATTTGTAATTTACAGTGATATCTCTTTCCTGTTTTTCAGTATCTCGATAGAATAGGACAGCTCTTTTTTGGAGTACCACCCAAGCAGACGTCATCCTATGGAGGCTTATTAGGTAAAAAATCGTAGAGAAATTTATTTGCAAATATTACTAATCTAATGATCCTTCCTTAATTTTTGAATTTAAATCCAAATTGTTATATATGTTTTGTTTAACCATATGTTCCATCTTTAAGCACAAAATAATAACATGATGAGAAATCATTTATTTGAATTCCCTTTTAATAGGCAGACATCCCTTTATCTCAGTTGATAGCAGAAATTATGCTAAGGAGCTGTAATTTCCTTTGACTTGATGTTGTAGTATCTCATGTGAACAAGAAACATAACTAATTAACCTCTGAAGCTGTCTAGGTGGCAGTGGCTCATAATGTACCTACTTGCTGCCATTGGCTTTATCAGGAGTGGCTGAACACTCCTACAGATTTTTTTGTAGGTTCTTAGTTGAAAGTGATAAATTTTGAAGCTTTAAAAATGTACTTTGAGATGTTTATGACCTTTTCTACATTAATTTCTTATTGTAGGGAACCTTTTGAACAGTCTTATGGGATCAGGGGAGGAAGAAGATGCAGAAGATGGTCAAGAAGATAGCAGTCCTATTGAACTTGATTGAAAACTTTTCACTAGGAACTGCATGAATCAGACAACTTGATAACTCAAAAGACATTTTCAGAATATGAGCCCTGAAATTTTGTTTTTCACAACTAGGAGGGCTCTCCATTCTGTAAAAAAGAAGGTTGCTGAGATGTTTATAATGTTTGGTCTATATTATTTATGTAAAAAGGGTAGCCAGAAGAACTGATTGGAGTGATTGTTAGCAGCCTTTCAGTATGCTGACCAGTGACTTTTGATTGAGTTATATAGTCATTTATGGTTTCAAATGCAGTATTCCTTTTCAGATTAATACAAAATAAAGCACAGGCATTACTGTTACTTTTACCCTTTCAAAATCATTTTGTTTCAGTTTCTTATGGGGGAAAAAGATACATTCAACCTTTGCTGTCACAGAGGAATGTCTTGAAAGGCAGGATAGTTTTTAGCTTTTTCTCTGAGCCTGGTGCCAAATGTGTTTTTAAGACATGCCAAAAGAAAGGGTGCATTTCATTAACTAGATAACATTAAGCTAACTACTTTTTGGAGTACAGTAAATTTTTGGAAAACAAGAGTTGGCTGTCTCAAATCACAGTGTGTAATTTGTGCCCATCCAAAACTGATTTTTTTTAACCTTTCAAATGTGTATGTTCTGATTTTTGCTTTAAAATTTGAATGGATATTTGTTGCATGTAGGTAAGAAGCTGAAGATACTGAAGTCCATCCTAATGATTTTATACATAACAAATTCTCATGTTGTTGATCTTTCTTCTTCATCCATGAGATTTTGCTGCCTTTGATGGATTTCAACAGTATTAGTTGTATATGTGTGCAAGGTGACAGTTGTGTTTAATAAAGCAAGCCAGCAACCCCTGCCTTTTTCTCTAAGTACAACCACTTTTGAAATGTCATTTAAAGAAAAGGGATACTGCAAAACTTTAATTTCTATCTCAATGCAATATTTATTTTTATTGGGTGAATGATTCCTTTAACTTAACAATTTAGAGAAAAAAAAGACATGAAATTACAGGAATAACTGCAGACCAGGAAGTAGGAAATTTACATTTTACCACCTTATGATGCAGTGCAGTATGCCAGATAGTACCAATATAATTACAAAAGAGGGTGGGGGGGAAACACTTTATTTTTTCACAGTTAAAAGACATAGATTAATACACAGTGATCATGCATGGGGAGGAGGGAAATACAATTTTATTTACTGTAAAAACAAATGGAATTTAAAGGAAGGTTTTGTGTTAATGTTGAGTTTAAATAAATACTTTATACTGGGACTTGAAGCACTGTTGATTTTTGAAGTATCTAAATGGGGAGGGAGGTGTCTCATTTTAAGCCTTTTTTCTCTCTCCATCACTGAGTACTATATTCCATCAAATTTCTGATGGGTAGAAGCAGCAGTTAGTTACAAGCTGCTCTTTAGTTTCCAGGCCTTATTTCTTTACTCAAGGCTGGGCAAGCTTATTTCAATAAGCTATAAATGTACTCCATGTCTGTAACACAGATCAGAACTTCTCTAGTGTAGTTTAGAAGGCAAGATGTTTTTCTTTATTGGGCACTGATGGTACACAGAAAACATCAATTTCCATATACTCACATACAATGAATGCTAAGGTTTAAAGGAAGAGATTTCAGAGGCCATTTCATCCAAATCACTGATTTTGAGTTGAGACAAAGGGAAGTGATTTGTCCAAGACATCACATAGATGGTGAAGTCTAGATTTGAATCCAGGTTTTCTGATTCCAAATCCAGTATTCCTTTTAACATACTATACTGGCATAGATGTTTTCTGTCTGTCATTGATGCTTACTTTTTTATTTTTTTAGTTTCCCCATTCCTGGAATAGAGCTTTTACATCTAGAAATCATCTAGATAAGTACAATTAAAACTGGTCTGTTGAAATGTCAAGATACTTAAAATAGTGCAACTACTTCCACTTAGTAAAGACCCTTTGAAAAATGTGTGGTGTTCTGTATACTTGCTGTAAAAATGAAAATTATTCCATCCAACTAAGAGACTTCCCAGCAGCTCTTAGGCCTATGGCTCATTGGTAGTATCTACAAAGTAATCTGGTATTTTCTTGTGTTGTGATTAAGGCACCCATCAGGTTCTCCAGAGAATTAAGTTTTAATAATGATTCGATTACCAACCTTACTGCTTTTTTTTCTTTCTTTTTTTCTTTTCTTTTTTTTTTTTTTTTTTTTTTTTTT
>JAJPUD010012065.1:28656-51195 GCA_023553655.1 Myrmecobius fasciatus
TTTTTTTTTTTTTTTGGCTTTGGTATTTCATTTGCTTTTTATCAGAAAATTTTTAGAGATTAAAACCTTTGTGGCACAGATGTTTATAAGATAATAGTGACAGGGCAGTTTGACCATGTTACGATACACAATCATGTACCTTGTATCATTACTGTAGTGTATTTAAGCATGTGCAGTAATAAGCTTGTCAATAAAACCTTTCCAGCCTATAAAGTGTGTGTGAGTTAGAGATATGACATCATCTGATTGGACTCTGTGGAGTGATTGTACCAAGTGTAATGTTAGCATTCTGTTTCTTGCCACTAATTCCACTTCTGTACAGATTTTTTTCTTCTTAAATGTTTCCTCATGTCCCCAAATAGATCACGTGCAATTGTGGGAAGAATCCTGAACAAAATCTACAATCAGAGAATTCTACTTCACAGTTCCAGATCCAGAAGAGATGTAATAAATCAATAAAATTTGAAATAAATCACTTGGTTCCATCCACGTGTCATTTCCTATCCTTATTTTCTAGCCTATTCTTACATGGTCTTTTTTGTTGGTCTTTTAAAAAGTATTTGTTAATCCTTTGTTGTTTTTTGTTAACATCTGTGTTTCTGTGTACCTATCCCTACATATAGAAATTACACTTGTAACAAAAATAGTTAAGTGAAATAGACATATCTGGCATGTATTATTTCACATCTACATTCAACCACCTCTGTCAAGATATTTCAGAGTTTGTCACTACATTTGTCTGAATTCTATTGTCTTTTACTCTTTATCGTGGACATTATATATGTCTTGGTTCTTATTTTAGATAACTCTACATCAATTAATAGAAGTTGTTTTTTTCTAAATAAGTTTTTACTGATGTCATTTTTTTTTAACATCACCTTAACTTTCTCAAGTGTCTTTTCCCCTCTCCTCAAGAACCATCTTATATAATTTTTTTGAAGAGGAAAAAAAAATCACAACTGATGGATATTTTTAAAAAGTCTGAAAGCAAGTGGTGTGGACTTCTCAATTCCACAAAGAAGGGGTAGGTGGGAAGTTTCATCTCTAGGTCATGCTTAATTTTTATAATTTTGTTACATTTACATAATTTTCCCATGTTTGGTTGGTCTTAAAATTTTATATCTTAGTTACTGTGTATATTGTTTTCTTAGCTCTGCTTACTTCACTGCATCAATTCATGTAGTCATACATTATATTTTTTCTCAATAATGTCTTATTTTTCCAAATATATGTAAAGATAGTTTTCAACATCTATTTTTTGTTCTAAATTTTTCTTCTCTCCCTCTTTAACCTCCCCCCTCCCCAAGATAAGCAATCTGATATGGTTATACACATACATAATTTCTTAAGGTACACCAATGTTCCATTATAATCATGTATACAATTTAACTCTTCCCCAGTCAATTGGCAAATGCTTTGTCTTTTTTTTTTTTTTTTTTTCTATGACAAAGTGCTGCTATATAAATATTTTGGAGTACATGAGGACTTTATTCTTAGTGATTGCTTCCTTGAGCTATAAACTTAGTAATGGTGTCTCTGACTCAAAGGATAGACATTTAAATTATTTTTGTAATTTCAAATTGCTTTTCCAAGGGATCACACCAATTCATAGCTACTATACCTATCTTTCCATTGATGGTTCACATTTTTTATTCCTTTTGCTAGTTTGCAGGGTATGAGGTGAAACATCAGGATTATTTTGATTTTCATGTCTTGTCAGTAATTTGGACCATTCTTTCAAAAACTTCAACTCCTTTGACTGTTTATATACCGGGGAATGGTTACTAGTCATAATTGCTTATATATCTTGGCTACCAACCATTAATCAGAGAAATTTGACATGAAGATTATTTTTTTCCCATTTGACCACTTTATTCTAGGTGCATTAATTTTGTCAGTAGAAGCTTTTCCTTGTCAAGTAATCAGATCAATTTTACCCTTTGTAATTCCTCTATTATTTGATTAGGAATACATCTTCCCATAATTTTGAAGAGTATTATATCTTTATTACCTAATTTTTGTATACATGATTTTTAATATTAAGTCCTATATCCATTAATAATATATTATGAAATATAGTTTAAGGTGTGTGTTTCAGTCTTCCCAGCACTTTTTTTTTAAAATCAAATAAGGATATTTTTCCTAGATAATTTATTTTTTTTCACTTTTATCAGACATTGGATTATTGAATTCCATTGTTTCTGATTCTCCTCTTATCTGTTCCATTGATCTTTCTCTTTAGTCAATACCAGATGGTTTTGATGACTTCCACTTTACAATATAATTTGAGATTAAGTAATGTTTTTTCTTTTACCCTGCTTTTCATCATTTCCCTTGATTGTCTATTTTTTCCTTTCCAAATGAATTTTATTATTTTATCAAGTTCAATAAAATCTCCACTTGTTTATTTGATTGGTTCCCATTTCTGTTGTAATCTAGCTCAGATTGCACTTGGGATTGTTGTGGTCTATGTGTTTAACACTTGTTTTCTGAATCTTTTGTTTTTCCAAATGAATTTTGTTATTTTATCAAGTTCTATAAAATATCTCCTTGGTAATTTGTTTAGTATAGCAATAAAAAGGATAAATTAACTCTGGTAGTATTGTCATTATACACACACACACACACATACATATATATATATATATATATATATATATATATACTTGAGTATTCCTCCAGATGTTCTTTTTTATTTTTATTTTTTAATAAGGAGAATTTGTAATTAAGTCTACACAAGTTTTTGTGTGCTTTGGAAGGTTGATCCTTGGATAATTTATGCATTTTTTTATTTGTTGTGGGGTTTATATTTTTGCATTTTGGGGTTTGCTGTTAAATGGATTTTTCAGGTTTTATTTTGTAACCTGCAACTTGGTTGAAACTATTGTCTCAACTAATATCTGCTGATTCCCTAGGATTTTCCAAGTATACCATTATAACAGCAAATAGGGATTGATTCATTTCTTCCCTATTGATCTTTGTGCTTTAAATTTTTTTTCTTGCCTTAATGCTGTTGCTAGTATTTTTATACCCATATCAAATAAAAGTGGGGAGAATGCGTAATCTTTCATTCACCCCTACAATTATTTGAAGTTCTAGTGTATATTCATTGAATGTAATTTTTGCTTTTGCTTTTATCATTTTTTTAAAATCCCTATACTTTGTAGCATTTATAAGTTTATAAGATGTTGCTATTCTTTTCAAAGTTTTTTTTTCCAGCATTCTTGATGATTATGTGGTTTTGAATGTTTTAGTTTTTAATATGATAAATTATGTTGATTATTTTCCTGGTGTCAAACCATCCTTGCATTTCAGTAATTTTTCAGTTGTGTCCAATGCTTCTGAACCACATTAGGGCTTTTCTTGGCAAAGATATTGAAGTACTTTTCCATTTCTCCCTTCAGCTAATTTTACAGATATGAAAATTGAGGTAAACTGAGTTAAATGACTTGCTGGTCATAACTAGTAAGTGTTGAAGCTGGATTTTTGAACTCAGGTCTTCCTGATTATAAATCTGGTGCTCTATTTCACTGTACCATCTAGCTGCCCAATCCTTGAATCCCCAGTATAAATTCCACTTGGTCACAATCAATTACAACTTAGTGAATTTGTTTTAGTCCATTTGATACAAGAATTCATTTAAAATTTTTATTCATCTTTAATTTTCTGTGCCTTATATTTTCTTGGATATTTGATTTTAGGACTATTGTCTCTTAAAAGGATGCTGATAGAATACTTTCATAACTCAACAGTGAATCGTGATCGGGAGCTTTTTATTTTGGTAGATGCTTTACTGCTAGCTTTATTTCCTTTTTGAGACTGGGTTATTTAAAATATCTCTGATCTTCTGATAGTTTGGGTATTTTATATTTTTGAAGATCTCGTAATTCTTTTCTGTTCTTAGGTTTGTTAGTGTTTTCAAAGAACCAACTTTTAATTTTATATATCATTTCTATTGGGTTTTTGTTTCTAATTTATATATCTAGTTTCTATTTATTTCAACTTACCTTTTTCTCTCCTAATTTTTAACATTTCCTTTTTTGTGCTCAATTTAGTAATCCATTTTTTCCCTGTTTTGTTAATGTATATTTTCAGGGACATGATTTTCCTCCTGAGAATTGCTTTAGTTGCTTTCCAGAATTTTGGTATATTGTTGTATCATCATTATCTTTAACATTTTTTTATGATTTACTCTTTTATCTGTTCATTATTTAGGATTTCATTATTAAGTCTCCATTTGGGTCCATATCTTTTTATTTATTATTCTGAACTAGTGACTAGTGACTTTTTGTTGCATTATGGTATACAAAAGCTGTATTTAGTGTTTTTGCCTTTTTACAGTTGTTTGCAAAATCTCTATACCCAAACATGATCAGGGCTTTTTTAATTTTTATTATTATTTTTTTATGGTTTTGTTTTGTTTTATTTTCCTTTTCTCATTTTTTTCTTTTTTTAATTAAAACTTTATTATTTTCAAAATATATACATAGATAATTTTCAACATTCATCCCTACAAAATCCTGCATTCTAATTTTTTTCCCTCCCACTTCCCTTCACCCAGTCGGCATGTTATCCAATATATGTTAAATGTGCAATTCCTCTATTCATATTTCCACAAATATCAAACATGACCAGTTTTTGTAGAAGTTCCGTAGGTTCTGAGAAATTTCTATATGCTTTTGTGGTCCAGAAGTTTGTTTAGTGTTCTGTTTTCCCTTTTGTTTGTCTTTCTGCTAGACTTATCTAAAACAGAAGGATATTGAAGTTTCCTGTTACTATTGCTACTATTCTTGTAATTCAGTTAATGTTTCTCTTATGAATCTGCAAATTTGTTAAAACTAAAATGCCAAGGCTCCCCCCCCCGGGGCAATTGGGGTTAAGTGACTTGCCCAGGGTCACACAGCCAGGAAGTGTTAAGTGTCTGAGGTCAGATTTGAACTCAGGTCCTCCTGACTTCAGGGCTGGTGTGCTCTATCCACTGTGCCACCTAGCTGCCCCTGCCAAGGCATTTTTTAAAAGCAGTTTGCTAAGGGGAAAAAATGCTTAGGCATTTGAAACATTTAAGTTTAATACTTATTTGTTTTCTATGCTTTTTAGGATGTTGTAGCTTCTTCATCCATTTTATTTTTTTAATTGTTTATTTTTTTTGCTTTGACTCTTGCTCTTTTGGATTTACTTGATGCATAGTAAATTTTGTTTCATTCCCTCAATTTTATTTTGTATATTTTTAAAAAATCTGTAAGCAACATATTAATATGCTTTGATTTTCTTTTTCAGTCTGTCACTTTTTAATTTTATTGGATTGTTTAACCCATTCACGTTTAAAATTGTGAGTTACGGGGCAGCAAGGTGATGCAGTGGATAGAGCACCAGCCTTGAAGTCAGGAGGATGTGAGTTCAAATTTGGGCTCAGACATTTAACACTTCCTAGCTTTGTGACCCTGGGCAAGTCACTTAACCTCAATTGCCTCAGCCAAAAAAAAAAAAAAGTTTTATTTTTCTTCCATTTAATTCTGATAGTTTTCACAACTTTAGCAAAGTTGCAGGATACAAAATAAATCCACATAAATCATCAGCATTTTTATATGTTACCAGTAAAATTCAGCAGCAAGAGATACAAAAAGAAATTCCATTCAAAATAACTGTTGATAGTATAAAATATTTGGGAATTTATCTGCCAAGGGAAAGTCAGGAACTATAAGAACTAAACTACAAAACACTTTCCACACAAATAAAATCAGACCTAGTCAATTGGAAAAACAAAATGCTCATGGGTAGGCCGAGCGAATATAATAAAAAGGACAATACTACACAAACTTATTTACTTACTTAGTGCCATACCAATCAAACTCCCAAGAAATTATTTTACAAATCTAGAAAAAATAGTATCAAAATTCATTTGGAAGAACAAAAGGTCAAGAGTTTCAAGAGAATTAATGAAAAAAAAGACTGATGATGGTGGACTTGCTGTACCAGATCTAAAACTATATTACAAAGCAGCGGTCATCAAAACCATTTGGTACTGGCTAAGAAATAGAGTAGTCGATCAGTGGAATAGGATAGGCTATCAGGATAATCTAGGCAATAACTTTAGCAATTTAGTGTTTGATAAACCCAAAGACCCCAGCTTCTGGGATAAGTACTCACTATTTGACAAAAACTGCTGGGGAAATTGGAAACTAGTGTGGAAGAAATTAGGGCTTGACCCACTTCTAACACCACATACCAAGATAAGTTCTAAATGGGTTCATGATCTGGATATTAAAAGTGATATAAGTAAATTAGAGGAACATAGGATAGTTTACCTCTCAGACCTGTGGAGATGGAATAAATTTATATCCAAAGAAGAACTGGAACTCTTAATTGAACACCAGATAGATAACTTTGACTATATTAAGTTAAAAAGTTTTTGTACAAACAAAACCAATGCAGTCAAGATTAGGAGGGAAGCAATAAATTGGGAAATCATCTTTATATTTAAGGGTTCTGATAAAGGTCTCATCTCTAAAATATATAGAGAATTGTCCCATATTTATAAGAATTCAAGCCATTCTCCAATCGATAAATGGTCAAAGGATATGAACAGACAATTTTCAGAGGATGAAATTAAAAGTATTTGTAGTCATATGAAAAGGTGCTCCAAATCACTATTGATCAGAGAAATGCAAATTAAGACAACTCTGAGATACCACTACACACCTGTCAGATTGGCTAAAATGACAGGAAAAGGTAATGATGAATGTTGGAGGGGATGTGGGAAGGCTGGGACACAGATACAGCCATTCTGGAGAGCAATTTGGAACTATGCTCAAAAAGTTATCAAACTGTGCATATCCTTTGACCCAGCAGCGTTTCTATTGGGCTTATATCCCAAAGAAATCATAAAGGAAGGAAAGGGCCCCACATGTACAAGAATGTTTGTGGGAGCCCTTTTTGTAGTGGCTAGAAACTGGAAACTGAATGGATGCCCATCAGTTGGAGAATGGCTGAATAAATTATGGTATATGAATGTCATGGAATATTATTGCTCTGTAAGAAACGACCAGCAGGACGATTTCAGAGAGGCCTGGAGAGACTTGTATGAACTGATGCTGAGCGAAATGAGCAGAACCAGGAGATCATTATACACGGCAACAACAATACTATATGACGATCAATTCTGATGGGCATGGCTCTCTTCTACAATGAAATGTTTCAAACCACTTCCAATTGTTCACTGAAGAAAACCATATACACCCAGAGAGAGGGATGTGAAATGTGGACCACAACATCACATTCTCATGCTCTTGATTGATGTTTGCTTACATTGTGTTTCCTTTATCTGATATGTCTTTCTTGTAGATACGGTTTTTCTTGCACAACAATGATAAGTGTGGAAATATATATACATATATTCGATTTGTCAAGTATTTTAACATAATTAACATGTAGTAGATATCCTGCCATCTAGGGGAGGGGTAGGGAGTAGGGGGGAAAAACTTGTAACAGAAAGCTTTGTAAGGGTTAATGTTGAAGAATTACCCATACATATGTTTTGCAAATAAAATTAAAAAAAAATTCTGATAGTTTTTTTTCTTTTTTCAAGTTAAAATTTTCTCCCATTCCCGATGTAAAAAGTACTATTTCTTTAATTACTTTAGCTTGATCTTTTTTTTTTTTTAATGATGATCCTATTCCCATTGGTTCTTTTTCTCTCACCAAGATTTCCCCCTCCCTATTTTTTGCTCCTTTCCCTTCGAAGTTTTGCTTATTAATTTCTTCCTCCCTCCCTTGCTTTTATCTGATTATTTAATTCTTCCTCTTTTTCTCCCTCACAGTAGATTCCTACATTTTTTCTTCCCTTTCAATTCCTGTTCACTAATTTTTTAGTTTTGTTTTTTGTATTCCTTTCCAGAGAGAATTTTTCTCAGCATTTTTCATTATTCATCCTCTTTTCTGTTTCATGGCTCTTATAATTATTTAATCCTTCCCTAATATTTGAATTCCTCTTAGAATAAGAATTTCCGAGTTTTTCAGCACAGAGTCATAGACTATTATAAAGGTCAACTTTCCTTGAATAACTCCTTAATTTGACCTGGGGCAGCCAAACCTGGAATCAGGAAAACCAGTGTTCAAATCTGCCTTTAGACCTTAGCTGTGAGGTCCTGGGAAGTCACCTTATCCTATTTTTCTCAGTTTCTTCATCTGTAAAATGAGCCAGAGAAGGAAATGGAAAGCTACTTCAGTGTCTTTGTCAAAAAAAAATCCGAAATGAAGAGTTGGACATGAGTGAAATGACTGAACAATAAACATCACCCACTACTCTCTGTTCCTCTGATCCCCCCCCCATATGTCCTCCTTTTATGTAACGTAGTCTCAATAAAAAAACAAAAAAACCCTGAATCATCTTTAGATAAGTTGTCAGGTTCTGTCCATAATACCCAAGACCTCTCCCACTTTCACCCTATCTCTTTGTGTACATTTAGAGGGAAGTTGCTTACTGAGTTCTCTGTTATCACTCTGTTGCTATTGCTGTCCTTGGCTCATGCAGTCATTTACCCCTTCAGCATTTCTGTTATCTGGGATGTTCAAGAAGTAAATAATCTTTTCAAGTCTCGTTTTCTTTCTAAGAATGTTTCAAATTCCTCTTTATTGAATGCCCATCTTTTTTCATTTATAGTTAAGCCCAGATTTGTACGAATACTGTTGCTCTTTGGGACACATTCCCATTTCCCTCTGCATTTCTTAATGGAGTTGGAATAGTCTTGTGCTAATTGAATTTCTTTTACTTTGAAGGTCTTTTTCCTGATCATTTACCCAGCTTGTCTCTGAGTTGAATTGTTAAGTTTTACTACTATAGGTCTTGGAGTTTGCAGCCTTATTTGGTTTTTCCCCTTCTTTTCATTGGTATTTCATTTTTTGTGTACAGAAATTTCTGGGTATTTTTCTTGTAATATTTCTTGTATTATACTGTTCAGGTTTTTTAACTTGTCATGTTCTAGGAGACCTATGAACTTCGTTTGTCTGTACCCATCCTATCTTTGAGATCAGTATATTTTGCTTGCACAGTGGGCATATATTCTTTTAATATTACTGTTTTCTGTTTCTCTTCTTATAGGTCAGTGGTGAAACTCAAATTGAATCAGTTAATTGCATACAGATTTAGAAAACTACAAGTGAACAATCCGTGTTGTATTGTATTGTTTTTTTTTATTAAACATCTCCCAATTATATTTTAATCTAGCTCAGATCACTCTAAGGAATTTTGCAGTGAGTTTGACCATTGTTCTAGATTGTCCATCACTTCTGTATAATTTATCTTTCCAAATATTTTTAATGAGACTTATCACTATAGCTGTTTTGCCTATTTTGTCTCCAAATATTTTGACAACTCATAATTTGATGTGGAGAGGTTTGAGAAGTCATGGGGATCAGAGATAATGCTTAGTTTTCCATATTCTTGGTCACATGAATTAGAGAGCATTTTTTGTTAGTTTTAAAATTTGATTATCTGTGCCTTTTTCTAAAAATTATTTATTTCATTCTCTTCATTATTTTTCTCCTCTTTCTGCCTACTCTAGACTTATTCTTTGATTCATGCCTCTTCCTTCTTTAGTTTCTGTGTCCTTCGTGGAAGTAAAGTTTCTATTTTGCATTCTCATTTCCAAATAGTTTCTATGTTATTACTTTATACATCTTGTTCCCTGGCCTCATTTTCTGTTGTGCCTTACTTTTAGAAATCCAGTTCCTGCCAATGATAGAGCTGTTACTCCATAGTACACATTTTCCCCCTGATTGGGATGTTCATTACTTGTCTTTACCTCCTTCCCCCCTTACCCCCATTATCATTTTCCCACAATGTGCTATGAAATTTTTCTTGTTTCATGCCCTCCAACTCTTTTGGGTTTCAATTCTCTGAAATTCATTTCTCTTCTGAAGCAAGATAAGTGGTTGCTTTAAGCACCAAGATCCTTGCAGATTATGCCCATTGGAAGGACCCCTTCTCCATTTATAGAATATATCTCATTCCCCAAGGAATTGTTCTTCAGTGGAACAAGATTTTCCCTTCTTCCCTTGTGAAGATGCAAGCCATCCAAAGGAACAATCCCACCATTAGAGGGAGGTACTGAGATACTGAAAAAAGAAGCAGATCACGACAGCATGGTTATATAGGTATAGATTTATTAGAGTTTATTGGAGTAATTGGAGTTCACTCACTAGATTGGTCCTTGGCAGCAGAACAGTGGTAGATCTCCATACTACCTCTAGACTGTGCCAGATATAGACAAGCAGCCAAGGGAAATATAGAGTCAGAAATGGCCTTGGGTCACATATAAATTTTCCCATGGGAGCTTAAGTTTTCTCTGGACAGTTTTATAATAAAGTTGTTTTGCTGTTTACAATAATAATAGGTCACATTCTCAGGCTCTGATTTTCACCATATGAATCACCTATTATGAACTGCTCATATATTCTTTTCTATAGTTTCTTCCCCAATGTTCTTTGTGCAACATGAGTCATTTTATTCTTATGAAGAAGCAAAGGAGCCTCCCATTGAACTATAGTGGAGGTACGATTCATTAGAGCAATACAACCACAAGGAGGGAAACAATATAGCCAATGAGAATTAACCACAATTGGTACAATTTTCTTCTACCATTGGTTTAGACAATTTTTCATCAGATTGGGAGTGATACAGAATAGAATCAATTACAAAATGGAATGAGAATAATTTAATATTCTCGGTTTCCTCCTTTTTGTCAATGGGAGATTTAACAATTTTCCCTGACTGGTTAACATAAGAACAAGGCTAATTAATCATAGCACAAGCCATAGTAAGAATCTCTAACAGCAAGACTAAATTTTAGAGAGAAAATTCACTTGACACCAAGATTACTGAACTCAGTATACAGACAGTGAAACAAAAAGCCAAAATAATACAATAATGACATCTTGGATTTTAATAACCCACTCCCAATATCCATTTAAAACAACATATTTCATCTTAAATCTCAGATATCCCATATAGTTGTCTAGTCTGAAAACATCTTCTCTTGTACATTCCAGAATAGGTCTTGTCCTCAGGGTGGCTCCACAGGAGACTCTTCTTCAGTAAATCTGCTTCTCTGGTTCCAAATTACTTGTAGAGATTCCTTAGATGTTCCTGATAACGTCTTTTAAAAAAGAGATCTCCACGTTAGTTTTTCAAATTTTACTTCTCTAATAACTAGTTCATGTGGTAAAAACCAACTCAAACCTTGTGGTGCTGATCTTATTAATAATAGAGTTATAAGAAGAACATTAGGGACCCATAGTTCACTTGGAATTTTAGAGAATTTAAGTTTTCACATACTCCTTTGGAATCATTTACATTTGGCATGAGCATTTGATCATTACTTTTTCAAGATTTTCCCACTCCAATTAATTTCAGTTCCTTTAGGGGGATCAGATGCTATCAAGAATCTAATTCTATATACAAAAAAATTAGCTAACTCCTCGGTATGTAGAGGGCTTTTCACCTCTAAGGTCAAAGATTACACAAATGAATTTAGGATTACCTTATTTTATTCCAATTGTAACAAAAGACCTGAGATGGGCTGTGTAGATACACTAAGTGATTAATTCCCAAATGCATACAGAAAACAGTTTATGTCAAATGAGTTGTCTGTAGCAAGATACATTCAGTTGTTAACCATATTCATATGAAAAGGTTATTATACAAACATTACTCTTCACTAAGATGACTAAATACAATGAAATTCTATTCTGCAAAACCAAACAGAAGAGGTTTCTAACTTTAATCTCACAAACTAACAGATTCTTATCTTTATTTCATAAATCTTTTTAAAATTTGTCCAATTATCCTTTTGGTATTATGAAAGAATGAGATATTTCAGGGTCTTAATCTTATACATGATTATTATTAACTGGCAAATAAGTCAATGCACTCATTTATTTAGTTGTTTGTGATATGGAATAACTACACATTCAGATTGAAAAATAATAAGATCTTATGTAATTGCATTGTGCTCCTATCTTCTGACCACTCGCACTGATTATAGGAATTTGGTATAAAAGGAAAAAGCAGAGTTAATCATAATAGCATCAAAACTGTTCCTGACTTGCATTGCCTAGATGATGGAGTGAGGAAATAATCCTCTGAAACTCTCCAAAATTCCCTTCCAAACAACCTGAAAACCACCTCAGAATTGATTTAGGAATCAGGGAAGCAGCTTACCAGCGCAGTAGGAAAAGTTTGACTCACTGGGGTGGGTGGAAAGGGAACAAGACTGGAGAATAGCAGCAATTGTCTTCCCAGGAGGGGGCCTACATCAGGGTTCCAAGCTTGGGCCAGTCCATCCTTGAAGCCGTAGCCTCCTGCAAGCCAGCAGTTCCCTAGGCAAATGAGCTGTCTGTGCAGTTCAGTAAGGGCCCACCTCAATGGTCCTATCTCCAGCAAAAGCCAGTACCACTTGACCCCTGCAGATCAGTAGTGAGGCCCTGCCTCTAGGGTTTATCAGTGGAGAGTTCCTGCTTCCATAGCAACTCAGGAACATGGCCCCATCCCTGAGACAGACCAACATGATCTCTCCTCCAGGGCTAATCAGCAGAAAGACTGTTTCCATAATAATCCAGTAGCAAGACCCCACCCCTAGGGCAGGCCAGCAGCTAAAACTCACATCCAGGAAAGATCTATGGGAAAACTCCTCCATCTTGCCCCCTCCCACCCCACCCTCAGTACAATCCAGAAGGGAAGTCTTACTTTCCAGTGCAAATAAGCAGTTAGGCCAGGAAGCCCAGTGAAAGTCAGATTTAAAACTCTGAGATATAGCACAAAAAGCTTAGGACAGTGCAGGACCAGAACCCATATAAAAACACTTAAGTCACAAGCCAGCAGGAAAAATGAGAAAAAAAAGTGGAAAAAAACTCAACTAGAAAGTCATTATGGTAAGAGGGTTACTATGATGCAGGTATGAACTTGGAAGAGGACAAGAGTGTCAAAATGACTATATGTGAAGTCTCAGAGGAATTTACAATTTAGTCTTAGACTCCCCAAAAAACTCTTGGAAGAGTTTAAAAAAGATACTAAAAAACAAATTAGAGAAGAAAGAATTGGGAAGAAATTAGAGGAGAAAAGTTGGGGAAAGAAATGAAAGTAGTGCAAGTGAATCATGAAAAGAGTCAATAGCATGGAAAAAGATGTACAAAAATTTACTACAGAAAATAATTCCCTAAAAAATAGAATTGGCCAAATGCAAAAGGAAGTACAAAAGCCCACTGAAGAAAATAATTACTTAAAAATTAGAATTGAGCAAGTAGAAGCCAATGATTCCACAAAGCATCAAGATACTATAAACAAAAATAAATAAATAGGAGATGTGAAATTTCTCATTGGAAAAACAACTGACCTAGAATATAGATTCAGGAGAGATAATAAAAAAAATTTTGGACTAATTGATAACCAAAATAACAATAATAAAAAAAATCTAAACAAACAAAAAAATATGTGTGACATCTTTCAAGAAATTATCAAGGAAAACTGCCCTGATCTACTAGAACCAGAGGATAAAATAGAAATTTAAAGAATTTGCTGATCACTACCTGAATGAGATCTCAAAATGCAAACTCCCAGGAACATCATAGCCAAGTTCTAAAGCACACAGATCAAGGAGAAAGTACTGCAAGCAGCCAAAAATAAATAATTCAAATATCATGGAGTTATAGTCAGGATTACATAGGATTTGACAGCTTTCACATTAAAGAACCAGAGGACATGGAATATGATACTAGCGGGTGTAGCAAAGGAGATTATAATCAAGAATCACCTGTCCAGTACAATTGAATATAATCTTTCAGGAGGGAAATTTTATATTTAATGAGAGAGAGGATTTTCAAGCATCCTAATTAAAAGATCAGAACTGAATAAAAAATCTGATCTTCAAAGGCTCAAGTAAAACATAAAGAAGTAAAAAAGAAACAAGAAAGAAAAAATAAAAGGGATTCAATAAGGTTAAAATATTTATATTTCTAAATAGCAAGATAATATTTGTAACAACAATTGTATTACTCTAAGAACAAATAGAAGGAGCACACATAGACAGTGAAGATATAAGATGATTTTGATGGGATAACATCCTAAAAATAAAATAAAATAAAGAGGGGAGAAAGAAGATTTCACTGGAAGGGGGGGGGGAGATTCAATGGGGTAAATTATCCTACACAAAATAGATGTGAAAGAGCTATTATAATGGAGGGAGAGATTAGAGAGGGGGGAAAAGTATAAATCTTACTCTTACCAAAATTGGTAGAAAGTTGTATACAAAAATCTACCTTATGCTATAAGGGAATAACAAGGAATGGGAATATTGGGGATGGGGGCAGGGATTGATAAAAGGAAGGGTGAATTGGAAGAGGCAATGATCAGAAAAAAAAAAAACATTTGTGAGAGGGAAAGGGTGGGAATAAGAGGAAGAAGGATAAACAAAGGAAAAATAGCATGGTGGAAAATAAACAGTTGTTATAACTATAAATGTGAATGAGATAAAATTACCCATAAAACAAAAGTGGATGATAAATTTTAACAGATTAAACAGATTAAAAACCAGAATCCTACAATATGCTATTTACAAGAAACACATTTGCAACAAAAGTCACACACACAAAAAAATAAAAGTAGGGGGCTGGAGCAGTATCTATTAGGCTTCAGTTTGAGCAGAAAAAGCAGGTATAGCAATCGTGATCTCTGACAAAGCAAAAATAGAACTAATTAAAAAAGATAAGGAAGGAAAGTATGTCTTGCTGAAAGGCATTGTAGACAATGAAGTAATACCAATACTAAACATATATGCACCAAATGGTATAGCATCTAAATTTTTGAAAAAGTTGAATGAGTTATAGGAGAAAATAGACAATAAAACTATATTAGTAGGGGACCTCAACTTTCCTCTCTCAGAACTAGATAAATCTAACCAAAACCAAAACCAAAACCAAAACAAGAAAGAAGTTAAAGAGGTGAATAAAATCCTGGAAATCAGATATACTAGATCTCTGGAGAAAATTAAGTAGAAATATACCTTTTACTCAGCAGTACATGGCACCTATACAAAAAATGACCATGTATAAAGACATAGAAACCTCACAAACAAATGTAGAAAATAAGAAATAGTCAATGCATTCTTTCAGATTATAATGCAATAAAATTACATTCAATAGATTAAAAATTAATTGGATTAGAGAACATAGTAATAAATGGAAATTACTTTAAGATATTTATCTAAAATCATTAGCAAGCATTATCTGTAATGGGGATCTAAGTGAGAAACCTTCCCAATACAATCAGGGGTAAAATAAGGTTGCTCATTATCATCTCTATTATTCAATATTGTACTAGGAATGTTAGCAATGGCAAAAAGAGAAGAAAAAGAAATTGAAGGAATTGAAGACAATGAAGAAACAAAACTATCACTCTCTGCAGATATGATATTATACTTAGAGAATTCCTAGAGAATCAGTTAACAAAATACTTGAAATTATTAACAAGTTTAGAAAAGTTGCAGGATACAAAATAAAACCACATAAATCATAATCACTTCTATATATTTCCAACAAAGTCCAGCAGCAAGAGATAAAGGAATTCCATTTAAAATAACTGTTGAAATATAAAGTACTTGGGAGTCTACCTGTCAAGACAAACCCAGGAGCTATATGAACACAACTATGAAACACTTTTTTCATGCAAAGTCAGATCTAAATAATTGGAATATTGTTGATTGCTCATGGGCAGACTGAGCCAAAAAAAAAAGTGACAATTCCACCTAAATTAATGTATTTACCCAATACCATACCAAACTGTCAAAAAATTATTTTATAGAGCTAGAAAAAAATGGTAGAATTCACCTGAAAGAACAAACTGTCAATAATATAAATATATATATATATATATGTTAAGAATAGGAACTGATTAAAAATAAAAAGATGTGAAGAACGATGATCTAGCCATACAAGATTTCAAATTGTATTATATAACATTAATTATCAAGATAATCTGGTACTAAGAAATATAGTAATGGATCCATGGAATAGATTATGCACAAGTTATGATAAATAAGCATAGTAATCTAGTATATGATAAATTCAAAGATTCAAGCTTTTGGAACAAAAACTTATTATTTGACAAGAATTGTTGGGAAAAGTAGAAAACAGTATGGCAGAAAGTAAAGACTGATATCTTACCCAATATACTAAAATAAGATAAAATTGGGTATATGATTTACAGGTTAAATATGATGCCATAATAAGCAAATTAGGAAAGTATGGAATAGTTTATCTGTCAGAACTATGGAGAAGGGAAGAATTTAGGATGAAAGAAAATATAGAGAGCATTACAAAATGAAAAATAGATAATTTTGACTACATAAAACTATATTGAGATCATATAAAACTAATTATATAAAATTAGATATGTTTTTGCACAAATAAAACCAAAATGACCAAAGTTATAAAAAAAGCAGAAAACTGGGGGACATTTTTGCTACAAGTATTTTTGATAAAGGCCTTATTTTTCAAATATGTGGATAACTGAATCAAATGTATACCAATACAAATTGATCAATGGTCAAAGAATATGAACAGATAGTTTTCAGAGAAATCAAAGCTATATATATTCATATGAAGAATGCTGTAAATTGTTATTGATTAGAAAAATACAAATTAAAACAACTCTGAGGTACTACTTCATACCTATTAAAATGGCTAATAGAACAAAAAAGGAAAATTATATGAATATTTGAGGAAATGTGGAAAAATTGTGACATTAATGTATTGTTGGTGGAGTTGTAAACTGATCCAACCATTCTAGAGAGCAATTTGGAATTGTGCCCAAAGTTTCAAACTTTGTATATTCTGTTGCAGCAATGCACTGCTTTATCCTAAAGACAATCCCAAAAAAGAGTAAGGACCTATGTGTACAAAAATATTTATAGCAACTTTTTTTTTTCTTGGTGGTGGTATCTAAGAAATGGAAATCAAAAGGATGCCTTTCAATTGGGGAATGGCTAAACAAAGTGTGGTATATAACTGAATGGAATATTATTATGCTGTAAGAAATTACAAGCAGAATGATTTCAGAAAAACCTTTAGTATATTCTGCTATTGCTCACATTCTTACTCCTTCCCCTTTGATGGTAATTACTCAGTAGGCATTGGTCTCTGCCCCCAAATGACTATGATATACTGTGGTGTGCTACCTTCTCATTGTTCTTCAGTTTGTTAGCCAAGTATTGTTGTAGCACAGAGTATTGCCATAGTACCATCCCAGACAGAGTAAATTGTCTTTTTGCTTTTCCCTGGCACAGCGAGAGGGGAATGGAACAGAATTGAGCCTTTTCATAAGTCTGTGGATTTGTTAGCTTTTGCAAACCTGTCAAAACTTGCTGGCTATGGGAAAGAGCTGCAAAGGAATGATATTAGAGATTAGGAATTGGCCTTCTTTGCTACTCATTTATTATTTCTGGTTTTGTCTTTATCTTGTCGGTGCCTTAGAGACAGCTGAAATTATATTATTTATTATATATAATTCCTATTTTAGAGAAATTTGAGAGGTCATGAGGATCAGAGAAAGTGTCTAATTTCCTTTAATTTAGCATATTCATCATTTTTTATTGTGCAATATTCCATAACATTTGTATTCCACTATTTATATGGCCACTTCTTAGCTGATGAGAATCTGCTTTATTTTTAATTTACTACTATCACAAATAGTATGAGTAATATCAACACAATATAAGTAACAGTTGATATGAGTAATACCAACATTTTATGTAATACTATTTGAAAACTTTCCCCCATGTTTGACCTCTCTGGAATATTGCTAGATTCCAATAGTGAACAATTCATAATGTCAGTTAATTTCCAGAATGATTTAGCCAATTTACAAAGTATACTTGGTGCTCTTGTTGTTTTCCTGTAATCATTCCAACATTGAATTTTTTCATTTTTTATTATCTTTGTAAATTTGGGGTAAAGTAAAGCAGTTATTTTGATTTGCATTTTCTAATAGTGACAACATTTTTATAAATCATTGGTGATGGATTGGGTTTTGTTTTTTTTTTTAATTTCATAATCATTGACCTTTTACATTTTGGAGGGTAGTTCCATTTCTTCTATGTTTTCAGTTAAGTGTCTCATAATTTTATTAGAAATATTTGTTACTAACTTTCCTCAAACTGCAGTTTTCTTATTTGGTGGCATTGACTTTTGTGCAAAAGCTTCCAATGTAATATCATTCAGATTCGTGTATTTTGTCTTTTACCGCTACCTCTCCCTTTTTTGGTTATTAATTATGACCCTAGAAATAATCTCTTACTTGGTCTTTTAGAATTTGAGCTTGTGTTTTTGTTTTGTTTTGTTTTGTTTTTTTATCCCTTAGCACTATAACTAAGGGATATTTCCCAGAAGTGTAGTTATTCTTTATTTCATCCAGATATAGCTAGAACACAGATATTCAAATGAATCTTTGATTTTATCAAGTTGGGTAGTCCCTCTAACAATATATTGCAATGCATCCATACCAGCCTGTCTTATTTAACTCATCCATGTGTAATATAAGTTCATTACAGGGTACCTACACTGGAGTGATTCCTTACTTTTTCCTGACATTCAGAAGACACCAGTGGATCTCTTGGGATCCTGTCCATCTACTGTCCTCATTGATTATGTTAAAGTTGGCTTGCCTACTTTAAGCACCTCTTTGTTTACCTTCTGTGAATTTTTGCACTATGCCAAGTGGCCTTTTTAGTTTTAAGATAATTGTTTTTTTTTTATTTTTTTATTTAAAATTCTATTTTCTATTTTGTGTTTGACTTTTAATTTTAACTGCAGTAACTTTTATGCAAAAACTTAAGTTGGCCCCTTTTTCTTCTGTTATCCTCTTATAATGCTCAAAGAGAAACTGAGGCAGTGCTACAGATTGGAGATTAGGTATTATTTTATTGATAGTAATGGAGAGTTTAGAATGCATAGCTATGGGTGGGACTGAATGGGACTCTTGTCTCAGAGCACCCAGTCCCAGAGAGTTAGACTGGCAGCCATTAGCCAGCTATCTGGATATCAAAGGATCCAGTGATTAGTGAGTTTGCTCCAATGATTCTTATAGGGCTCTGGCGCTCAGGGGAACAAAGAAGAGGCAGAGAACTGGGGCGGGGTGGGGAATTGGAATCCCAGCAAAGGATTGTAAATTCAGTTCTGACAGGTTGGGGGTATGAAGAATCATAAATTCTGATAAGTTTGGGAAGAAGCTAGGAGCCACTGACTCTGAAGCCAAAAGATAAAGGGTATGTCTAAGTATTTCAGATAGGCCATCTGGAGGTTTTATGACTCTTTGGAATGCTAGCAGCATAACTCTGCAGCCCAATTATCTCTGAATGGTCAGAAGGGGGTGGTGGTGGATTGCTACTGAAGCAGAACAATTGGGAAACTGAGACAAAACAATTGAGGGAAACTGAGACAGGGGAACTGTAGCACAACATTCTCTATCCCTTATTTAGTCATAAATTCTTCCCTTATTTATAAATATGAAAAATAGTATTTTTCTTCTCTAATCTCTTACCATTTAAGTTTTAAATTTATATTATATATATACACATACATATATGTGTGTGAGAGTGTGTGTGTGTGTGTGTGTGTGTGTGTGTAGCTTATCTTGATCTATGTTTGAGACATTGGTTTATACCTAGTTTCTGTCAAATGTCTGGCAAAACTATCCCATTAGCTAGTCTTTAGTTTTATAAAACAATTTATTCCACTGATCTCTTGGTTTCTTAATCATTAACTCATTGTTTTGCTGAATAATATTTTGTTGGGTTATTTTGCTTTAATTGATGTTAATCTCACCTTTGATTTTCAGAGTTTCTATTTTTTGTTTAATTGGATTTATAAATTTTTTTTATTTTCTAGTTGTGGTTTTTATGTTGAATAACCTCCTTGTTAATCTGTTCTTTGGCTCATTTACTGACAAAAATATTTAGAAATATCAATTTTCCCTAAGGATTACTTTGGCTTCATCTCCAAATTTTTGGTATGCTATTTCATTGTTCTTATTATATCAATGAAATTATTTCTTGTTTCTATGATTTATTCTTTGACCATTAATTTTTTTAGGATTAAGTTATTTAGCCCCCAATTAATTTGAACTTTTATTTTATTGACTTTAACATTATCGTTTTATTATTATTGTTGCTATTATTACTATTCTCAAAAAATGTTTTATATTTCTTCCTTTTTTGTATTTGTGTAGTCTTTAATGTCCTAATGTAGTCAGTTTTTGTAAGAATGTTATTTGCAAGGGGTACTGTAATGCCAGAGAAACTGAGGCAAGACAGAGATTAGTTTTTAATCTTTTTAATGTGGAGAGTTTAGCTAGCCGGCTGAATCGAAATCATGTTCAAAAATCATTCAGCACTGAGGAACTGAGGCAGAGAACTTATATAGCTAACTAGGGTTTGCAAACAGAATAACCTGAGTATACAGTCTTATAGGGGAAAACAAAGGCAGATAAGGGAGGTGAGGACACTGGGTGAGTGGACAAGCCATAATTCCAGGAAAGGATGATAACTTACTCCTTACAGGATAAGGATCTATAGAAGGTTGAGAGCAGGAGACAGAAAGGAGAGGGACAATATTCAAGTAGAGGGGGAATTATCCCTGCAAGGATTGAGATAATACCTAGATTTTATGATACAATGGAACATATAGTGGCCAGAGCTTCAAGGTTTTTCTTTTTTTTTTTTTTAAATTAAAGCTTTTTATTTGTATAACATATGTATGGGTAGTTCCCCAACATTGATCTTTACAAAGCTTTCCATTACAAATTTTACCCCCAGTCCCCTCCCCTCCCCTAGATGGCAGGAAGTCCACTACTTGCTAATAATGTTGAAATGCTTGAGAAGTTATGCAAGAAAAATCCTATCTACAAGAAAAAAAAAAAAAAAGAATCCGAGAAAGGCAACACAATGCAAAAAAATGTCAATAGAGATCATGAAAATGTTATGTTGTGGTCCATATTTCATTTCCCTGTCTCTGGGTGTATATGGTTTTCTTCAGTGAACAATTGGAACTGGTTTGAGACAATTCTTTGTTGCAGAGAGCCATGTCCATCAGAATTGATCATCATGTAATACTGTTGTTGCTGTGTATGATGATCTCCTCGTTCTGCTCGTTTCACTCAGCATCAGTTCATGCAAATCTCTCCAGGCCTCTCTGAAATCGTCCTGCTGGTCGTTTCTTACAGAGTAATAATATTCCATAACATTCATATACCATAATTTATTCAGCCACTCTCCAATTGATGGGCATCCCTTCAGTTTCCAGTTTCTAGCCACCACAAAAAGGGCCGCCACAAACATTCTTGCACATGTGGGGCCCTTTCCCTCCTCTAAGATCTCTTTGGGATATAGGCCCAGTAGAAATACTGCTGGGTCAAAGGGTATGCACAGTTTGACAACTTTTTGGGCATAGTTCCAAATTGCTCTCCAGAATGGTTGGATCCGTTCACAGTTCCACCAACAATGTATTAGTGTCCCAGTTTTCCCACATCCCCTCCAACATTCATCGTTATCTTTTCCTGTCATTTTAGCCAATCTGACAGGTGTGTAGTGGTACCTCAGGGTTGTCTTGATTTGCATTTCTCTGATCAATAGATTTGGAGCACCTTTTCATATGACTACAAATAGTTTTAATTTCATCCTCTGAAAATTGTCTGTTCATATCCTTTGACCATTTATAGATTGGAGAATGGCTTGAATTTTTATAAATATGAGACAATTCTCTATATATTTTAGAGATGAGACCTTTATCAGAACCCTTAAATGTAAAGATGATTTCCCAATTTATTGCTTCCCTTCTAATCTTGACTGCATTGGTTTTGTTTGTACAAAAACTTTTTAACTTAATATAGTCAAAGTTATCTATTTGGTTTTCAATTAGGAGATCCAGTTCTTCTTTGGAAATAAATTTATTCCATCTCCACAGGTCTGAGAGATAAATTATATTACGTTCCTCTAACTTGCTTACAAAGTCCCTCTTTATATCTAGATCATGAACCCATTTAGATCTTATCTTGGTATGTGGTGTTAGGTATGGGTCAAGCCCTAATTTCTTCCACACTAGTTTCCAATTTTCCCAGAAGTTTTTGCCAAATAGTGAGTATTTATCCCAAAAGCTGGGGTCTTTGGGTTTATCGAATACTAGATTGTTAAGGTTATTGCCTAGATTGTCCTGACATCCTATCCTGTGCCACTGATCGACTGCTCTATTTCTTAGCCAGTACCAAACGGTTTTGATGACCGCTGCTTTATAATATAGTTTTAGATCTGGTACAGCAAGGCCACCTTCATCTGCCTTTTTTTTCATTAATCCCCTTGAAATCCTTGACCTTTTGTTCTTCCAAATGAACTTTGCTACTATTTTTTCTAGATCTGTAAAATAATTTCTTGGGAGTTTGATTGGTATGGCACTAAATAAGTAGATTAGTTTGGGTAGTATTGTCATTTTTAATATGTTCGC
>JAJPUD010012066.1:0-35258 GCA_023553655.1 Myrmecobius fasciatus
AAAAAAAAAAGACATAGGGTTAAGTTCTGAGAGATGTAACTACTACCCTTCAAGAAGGGTTAGCTCATGGTCCAGCAAGTATCCTCCTAAGGAGAAAGGTCTTTAGGTTAAAAATAAAGTTCACCAGAGACACAGTTAAAAAAAATTAAAAAAAATAAAGGAAAGTGTTTTGTTGTTGTGTTCATATAGTTCCTGACTTTCCCTGGGCAGATAGATTACCGAATGATTTATACTATCAACAGTTATTTTGAACGTCATTTCTCTTTTTATTTCTTGCTGCTGAACTTTGTTGATAACATATAAAAAAGCTGATGATTTAGGTGGATTTATTTTGTATGCTGCAACTTTGCTAAACTTGTGAATTGTTTCTAGTAATTTTTCCGTTGATTTTCTAGGGTTCCCTAAGTATATTATCATATCATCTCTTAAGAATGATAATTTTCTTTCCTCATTACATACTCTAATTCCTTTAATCTCTTTTTCTTCTCTTATGGCCAAAGGTAACTTTTGTAATACAGTATTGAAAAGTAATGGTGATAATTGGCAATATTGTTTTTTCCCTGATCTTATTGGGAATAGTTCTAGTTTGTCTCATTATAAATGATGCTTGGTGATAGTTTTAAATAGAAGCTACTAATTACCTTAAGTAAAAGTCCTTTTATTCCTGTACTCTCTAGTATTTTTAATAGGAATGGGTGTTGAATTTTATCAAATGCTTTTTCAGTATCTATGGAGAGAAACATATTTTTGTTAGTTTGGTTATTGATATACTCAATTATGCTAATAGTTTTCCTAATATTGAACCAGTCCTGCATTCCTGGTATAAATCCTACTTGTTCATAGTGTGTTATTCTGCTGATAAGTTGCTGTAGTCTCTTTGATAATATCTTATTTAATATTTTGTGCATCAGTATTCATTAGGGAAATTGGTGTATAATTTCCTTTCTCTGTTTTGGCCCTACCTAATTTAGGTGATAGCACCATATCTGTGTCATAAAAGGAATTTGGTAGGAGTCCTTCTTTCCTTGTTTTTTCCAAATTGTTTGCATAGTAATGCAATTAATTGATCTTTAAATGCTAGGTTTAAATGTAAATCAATCTGGCCCTGGAGATTTTTTCTTAGTAATTATTGATTAATAGTTTGTTTTATTTCTTTTTCTAAAATGGGACTATTAAGTAATTTATTTCTTCTGATAATCTGGAAAATTTATGTTTTTGTAGATATTTCTCCATTTCATTTAGATTTATCAAATTTATTGGCATATATTTGGGCAAAATAACTTCTAATTATTGCTTTAAATTTCTCTTCATTGATTGAAAGTTCTCCCTTTTCATTTTTAAGACTAAAAATTTGATTTTCTTCTTTCCTTTTTCTAATATTAACTAAAGGTTTATTTATTTTGTTGGTTGTTTCATAAAACCAACTTTTAGGTTTATTCTATTAATTCAATAGTTTTCTTATTTTCAATTTTATTAATCTTCCCTTTTATTTTCAGCATTTCAAATTTGGCATTTAATTGGGGTTCTACAATTTCCTTTTTTTTCTAGCTTTTTTAGTTCTAAGCCCAATTCATTGACCTCTTTATTTTATGCAAGTAAACATCTAGAGATATAAAATTTCTCCTAATAATTACTTTTCCCCTATCACATATTTTTTTGTGTCATTTCATTGTTGTAATTTTCTTTAATGAAATTACTGATTGTGTCTATGATTTGTTTTTTTATCCATTCATTCTTCAGGATTAGATTATTTAATTTACAATTAATTTTTGGTCTATTTCCCCATGGCATTTTATTGCATGTAATTTTATTGCTTCATTATCTGAGAAAAATACATTTATTATTTCTAACTTTCAGGATTTTATATTGAAGTGTTTATGCCCTGATGATTAATTTTTGTATAGGTTCCAGGTACTGCTGAGAAAAAGGTATGTTTCTTTCTGTCTCCATTCAATTTTCTCCAAAGGTCTATCATTATTAACTTTTCTAGGATTCTATTTACCTCCTTAACTTCTTTCTAATTTATTTTGTGGTTGAAATTATCTAGTTCTGAGAGAGCAAAGTTTAGATTCCCCCACTAGTATAATTTTACTGTTTAATTCTTCTCAAAGCTTTCTTAATTTCTCCTCTAGGAATTTCGATACTATACCACTTGGGGCATATATGTTTGGTATTGATATTACTTTATTATCTATAGTACCTTTAAGTAAGATGTAGTTTCTTTCCTTATATCTTTTAATTAAATCTATTTCTGCTTTTGCTTTATCTGAAATAATGATTGCTATCCTTGCTTTTTCTTTGTTTTTTTCTTTGTTTTTTTACCTCTACTGAAGCATAATAGATTCTGATCTAGTCTTTTGCCTTTATTCTAAATGTATACTCTGCTTTGACTTTCTTGTAAACAACAAATTGTAGGATTCTGGCTTTTAATATAATCTACTACCAGCTTCTATTTTATGGGAGAGTTCATCCCATTCACAAATAAATTTAAAATTAGTAACTTTATATTTCTTGCCATCTTGCCATTTTGTTTACCCCCAATTATATTTTTCTTTTCCCTTTCCTCCTTTTCCTCCACCCCAGTATTTTGTCACTGATCACCCCCTCCTTCCAGCAGCCCTCCCCTTTTTAAACCTTTTATCTTCTAATTCTCTCTTCTATTAGCCTCTCCTCCATTTCTCCTTCTCCTCCTGTTTCCCTATAGAATGAAACAAGCTTCTCTGTGAAGCTAAATGTGTCTGATAATCTCTCTTTGAGCCATCTGCACAGTGCTCATCCCAGTCCCATCTCTATCAATTGCATCCTCATGAAATGTAATTTGCCCTATTTTAACTCCATTTTCCTCCTTCCAGTAGAAATCACTTTTCTTCCTCTAATTTATAATCATAATAAAATCAAATTATACCTGCACCCTCTAAGTGTACCCATAATAGAGATACAAATCTCAAGAGTTAAACATATCATCTTCCTACACAGGGACATAAGTTTTTTAACTTTTAAAAGAAAGTGATTTTCTCTTTCATTTTTACCTTTTTTTCTGAAGATCAAATTTCCTATTCAGCTCTGGTCTTTTCATCAGAAATAGATAAAATTCATCTCTTTCATTCAATATCCATCTTTCCCCCGAAAGATGATGCTCAATTTTACTGCATAATTGTTTCTTGACTGCTATCCAAATTATTTGTCTTTCAAAATATCAGATTCCTTTTGATCTTTTAAAGTGGAAGCTAATAGATCCTGGGTAATCCTGATTATGGCTCCTCTATATTTGGATTGTTTCCTTCAAACTGTGTGCAATATTTTCTCCTTGATTTGAAAATCCTGAAATTTTGCTAAGATGTTCCTTGGAGTTTTCATTTGGGGGAGATGACTGGCAAATTCTTTCAATAGCTAATTTATCCTCTGCTTCTAGGATTTCAAGGCAATTGTCTTTGTTGATTTTCTGCAAGATGATATCTAGGCTCTTTTTTTTCCCATCATGTTTTTCAGAAAGACCAATAATTCTTAGATTGTCTCTCCTAGATCTATTTTCTAGGTCAATTGTTTTTTCCAATAAGGTATTTCATGTTTTCTTCCATTTTTTTCATTTTTGGGGTTTTGTTTGACTGATTCTTAAAGTCTCATTGAGTTATTCACTTCCATTTGTTCAATTCTAATTTTCAGTTAGCTTTTTTGTCTCCTTTTTGCCTTTGGCAAATTGAGACATTTTGTTCATTGCATTTTTTTTCCCATTTCACAAGTTCTGTTTTTCAGTGAATTGGTTTCTTTTTCCATTTCACAAATTATGTTTTTCAAAAAGTTGTTTTTTTCTTTCATTTTGTCAAATATGTTTTTTTAAGGAGCTATATGCTTTTTCCATTTCATCAAGTCTATTTTTAAAGGAGTTTTCTTTAAATATTTTTTTGTTTTTCTTTTCCTTACTCTCTGGCAAAGATCACATTTCCTTTCCCCATTTTTCTTTTTACTCTCTTTTAAGATTTTTTTTAAAAATTATTCCAAGATAACCTTGTGAAATGAGGACCAACTCTATTACCCTTTGGGGCTTCATCTTGAGTTGATTTGCATTTAGCATCCTGAGAGTTTGAGATTTATTCTCTTTCTCCATAATAGCTGTCTGTGGTCAGAATTCTTTTTGGTTTTTTTGTTCATTTTTTAAAGGATGTGGTTTGCTCTTAAAGCAAAGGGGAGATAGCCTCTTTGGTTTGGCCTGGGGCTAGTACTACTGATTGATTTTTGGTGCTGTGTAAAGGGGACCACATCCAGTTTCCAAGGCTCAGTGGCTCACAATTTGCCTTTTGTATTTGCTTTTCTGTATCTTGCAGTAAATCTTGCAACAAGGACAGAGAAGACTAAGAGCTTTACAATAGATTCCCTAGCAAAGATGCCACAATGTCTTAGCTGCCCACCCCAGATCCTTGTCCTGGCCTCCTGTGATGTGGTGTGAATTTGGCAGCCTCTCCCCATGCCCAATTGAAACAGACCTTTTCTGAAGTTGTTTAAAAACATCTTCTACTGGAAATTTGTTGTACTCCAAATATTTGTGGGGTCTATCACTCCCAAACCAATTCAGAGGCTTGGGAAGCTTGGAGGTAGTCACATAGATACGTCTTCTCTCCACCATTTTGATTCTACCCACAATGAGTTACTTTTATGTTTGTTTTCAGTAGGAGAGAAGGTCCTTTTAATTTTTGACATTTGTTCACAAAATTTTGCATATAATAGGAGCTTAAAAGTATTGTTGAATTCGGGAAAAACAAAGAAAAATAATTTTCTTTTGATTTTGCTGAATTTTGCCTTTTTTGTTTGCTCTAAGACAATTATTTATATATATTCAAAGAATTTGTATTAATATATGATAAGCACATAAAATATGCTACAAGTTGTAGAAGTGTTTCTTTTTTGTCTTTTTATTCCCTATATTTAAAATGGGGTCTGGCACAAAGCAGATAGCTCATAAATGCATATTGGCTAAATGATAAAGACTAAAACAAAATTGTTGAATTGAAGGAAATACATTTTAGTAATTGTTTAGAAATCTGTTCCTTTTTAAAATGAATAAAATGTCCCCATTAATTAATTTTCTTTTATTTTAATATTCAATTAATTAAAATTTTGATATCCAATTTTATTCTCTCTCCCATATATCAATTACATATGTGAAGTCATGAAAAATATTAAATATACTGTCCAAAAAACAAGAAACAACAAAATAAGAAAATTTTATTTCAATTTATATTCAGTATTCATATGATCTCTATCTCTCTCTCTGCAGAAGGATAGTACTTTTCATCATGGGTCCTTTGGAATTGTCTTCTATCATTGTATTTATGAAAGTACCTTAGGTTCACAGTTTATCAACAAGATGAGTGAAAACTCTTTGAGGCAAATTCTTATTCATTTTTATCTTTGTAGCCCTATATGAAATTCAATTCTTGAATCACTGAAGATATTTAATAAATGGTTATTTATTTATTGAAGATAAAACAATTAATTTAGTTAATTTGAAAAATATGTCTATATAGGAATAGGCATTCCATGTTAGTATCATGAGAAGATGACTTAGAAACTGAATTGTATTGTTGATTGTAGCTAATCTTTGGTTGATTATTGTGTCTCACATCATGTCAGTACAAGATGTAGAATAAATTTGATTTAGATTAAAATTAGTCAATTTAACCTTATAATATTAAAATATGGCTTTATTTTATTTTATTTATTTTGAGATGCATAAAACTATTTGATTCACTTATTTTTTATATATGTAGACTTTAACATTGCTTACCTTTTCTGTGGAATAAAGAACAAAATTTGCTCAGTCTTCCTTACACAGAGACACATTAATGCCTCAAAAAGTGTGGGGGGGGGAGGAGAGATGAAATTTTTGATAGTCTTAGGCTTCTCAGTAGGGACCTGGCTTCTATATTTGCTTGGAATTGTGTTCAGTAGCTAAACAACATTAGTAGTGTGTACAGAATGCTAGCCTCACCATTATTCTGAAAGCTGCCTTTGCGATAATTACATAGTCTATGTAAGCATTCATGTTGAAAAGAGTAATTATTTAGCAATTATTTCAAGGCCTATCAAATATAATTAACCACTGCTAAGAAGAAATAACATAGTGTTTGGTACATATTAGGTGTGTAAATATTAGATATAAATTTAAATATGAAAAGGTTTTTCTTTTTAACTAGCTTATAATTTTAGAGCTTTCAGTGAAGAATATGTCCCAGAAATGCAGACCATAACTTTCTTTTCAATGAACAACCTTAGAGGATTGCCATGGGTTCTGACAGGTAGAATAGTCTGCTCAGATTCCTTTGACTAGGATGTCTCACTCAGAACATACACACACATACACACACATATATGCACACATGTGTGCATGTATACACACATCTGTTTGTTCACATATAAGTATATTTATATTAGAACATATATATGTTTAATACACATAGGCCTGCTGAAAACCTAAGGAATAATTTTGGATCACTCATGCATTTATATGCACCAGAGTTTCTACATAAATGCGTATACATTCTCATAGTTACCCACAAAATTTATATGAATATACATATACATACTCCTTTACATATATATCCCAAATGTTCTGATAGAGTTTTCATTATATTTAAAACTATATGTATGTTCTCTCTTTCTCTTTCTCTCTCTCTCTCTCTCTCTATCTCTGTGCTTGTGTGTGTGCGTGTGTGTGTGTGTGTCTGTGTGTGTGTGTGTGTGTTTCTATCTCTCTATCTACAGAGAGACATACAGAGAGAGGGGAAAGTGAATGAAATACAGGTGTATTCTTTGAAAAAGAAAACACACAAGAATAGATATTTGGATATATATGTGTTTGATTTGCAAGAAGTAATTATTTAAATTGCATTTGTGTAGAAGTTTATTATTTCCCAAGACCTTTCATAGAGATTACTTAATTTGGTCCTAATGTTTTGCTGAGGTGACCTTTGCACAGAAAGGTGGTTTTTTGTTTGTTTGTTTGTTTGTTTTTTGGCAATTGTTATGTTTATGTGTAGTGAGTTATGTGTAGTGAGGTGTGAAAATTTTCTTCTTTTTGTTCTTCTTAGTTTCCTCACTTTGATACATAAAATGATATGGAAAGATTTGAACAATAAATTGACATAATCCAGTAAATCAAAGGAACACATATGGACAGTTGTTACCATATTGGTAAGAAATAGTTATCCAATGAAAGCAATTAATACAATTCTCATAAATAGCTAATTTTAAACAGATTTTCAAATCTTTTTCTAAACCATTTCACTTCTTTATGCTTTGTTGACATGTTATCCTTATAAAATGATAAAATTAATGAGCTTCATTTCCTTCTTTTTCTTATTTCCTTCTCATCTACCATCTCTCTCTCTCTCTCTCTCTCTCTTTTTTCTTTTCTCTCCTTTATTGTCAAATTAGAATGCAGTCATTCTTGGTAATATGCTTGATACTGGCCTCAGAAAGGCTATCTACTACAAAATTTGATTCTCAAAAGACAAAAAAAGAAATTAATTCAGGGCAGTCATCTCAATCATCTTGCTGGGGCAAGACAATTACACAGAGGGAATATGAATACAGAGTTTAAGGGCTTAGAAAAAAATGCTGCATATTTAAATAGAAGTTGCCAAAGTGAGCTCTCTTTTACAAAGTGAACTCTGATTCCCTGGCAGAGTTTGTTTATTGGATGTCCCAATGCGAGGGAGTGTTCCTGTCATAAACAGAAGAATGTTACTGAATTAATAGAAAATGAATTCCTTCAGGGCATGGAATATTTTTCCCCCAGAGAATACCATCATGTCTTGAACAAAATAGGTATTCACTGACTTGAATTGAAATGAATTAATTACCTACTGTCATATTCAGAGGAGTTATATCTATATTTAAGAACTGGGCTTGGCAGGAAGGGTTCACATTTCCTGTGAAATTTCCTAAGATGTCCCAGCACTCCTGCTGCAGAAAACAAAACAAAAAACAAAATAAAAAGCACAAACAAATGGAAAAAAGAAAACCTAAAGAGAGACTTGTATGTACTTGAATTTTCTGAATGACAAGAGAAGACCCAGATTTAATTTTACAAGTTACAAAAAATTGAATTGTTAGGGAACTTTGAAAATTCCCTTGACCAGAAAAGCAAATACAAAATGCCAGTCAAAAGATATATTGCCATATAATGCAGGCAACAGGGAAACTTATTGAGCTAGTAACTGTATTTTCCAAAGTTTCAATTTCTCCAAACCTTAAACTAGCTTCTATTTAATTTTAAAAGCTATATGTAGTTTAGAGAATATATTTTCTGAGAATTTCTTACATCCAAATCATGAAAATGTAACTATAAGAACTAATACAAGAAGCCTTATATTCTTTAAGATTGTTTCCATGTAAAAGAAAGCAAGTAAAAGGTATAAGGTAGAAGCAGTAGTCTAAATGTCTTTTTATCATGGAATGAGATTTGTTTTTAGCAGAAACTACCTGAATAATACTTACCATCTCTTCATTTCTACTTTTCTATATCATCTACTGTCATATATTTTTGACTCAAATATTTATAAATAAATATTACAATGATGACATAAGTTCAAACTCTGGAGGGAAGATATCAAAACTGGTTAACTTTATTCTTCTATATCTCAACTTTGTAGACAATTCTCTCATCACAGTGGGGAACTTGTGTTATACACATATATATTAATCACATATTAAGTTACAAGGAAAATGTCAGATTACAAATGTGACTATTATGTGTCAGGTACCATGCTTAGTTGATGGGTAGAAAATCAAGAAAAAGAAAAGACAATCCTTTCACTTAAAGGTCTTTCAATCTATTGGGAAAAGACAATAAACAAAGCTGAAAAGGAGAGGCTTGCAAGAAGGTACCTAATTGTCCAGAAAGAAAATGATGTTGGTATGTCATGCTCTATTCTTTGTGGCTCCAAATTGCATAATTCTTGCTGCTTACTTTTCTAGTTATCATAAAAAAATTTACTAATACATTCTGGGATTTTGCTAGGAATTGAATTGTTAGGGATTTATAGTATGAAGACTTTTTTTCTTAGAAAGTGGTGATATTTTCTAATTTCCATTTCTTTGATAGCTGTCATCTGCTTCATGGTTTCTCCTACACAAATCACAATGGCTAAATTCCATCTGCCAGTTGTCATTTTTTTTCATAAGCATCTTAGCACTATATTTAAAGATGTAATATAGGTTCAGTCTGCTTGATGTTCAAGTTTAAGTGGGCTTTGTCACTCAATTTAACTGAATTTATATAAATAAGTGCCGTGTTAATATTCCCACTCAAACTGATTTTATTTGTCCTCATATTTTTTGCTCTTTTCCTTTTAGTATAGATTTATTTTTGGTAAAAAAAAATTAGGACAAAAGTTGAATAGTTCTGTCTTCTCTCCTGTCATATTAAAAATGAGTATGTCATCCACTTTATATTTACTCTAATCTCTCTCTTTTTATCCTAAATAACAAAACAAATAAGCAAATAACCTTCATATCAGTTTCTTTTCCAAAAACTCATGAACTTCCCATTAGCTAAAAAAGTTTTTTTTTATTTTTTTAATCAGGGGTCCATAAACTTGTTTAAAATATTTTAACTATTGCAAAATAATTAATTTTCTTCTTATATATTTTATTTTATTCCTTTGAAAACCCTGTTTTTAGAAGGTGTCTATAGACTTTGCCAGATTGATAAAGTTCATGATACCAAATAAGAGCCATGCAAGCAAATTGCCAGTGCATTTGAGACCATGCACATCCCCTCACTACCATCCTAGTACGATCTTACTCTAATCCCATTTGTGAACACTCCACTTCAGCCAAACTATTGTACCAGCCATCTCTCTAAAATGATAAAAAAATGATCTCTTGCCTCCTTGACTTAAATTTTCCCCATGTCTTCCTAAAATTTTATCTAACCTCTTTTAGAGATAATTTGAAAAAGGGATGTCATTTTCTTTTCACAAATTTAAAATCTAAATGCTCAATTATTATAGCTGTTCCTCATAACTTGCCCCTGATCCCTTGATACCTAACTTGTATTTTTCCTAATTTTCACCTCATTCTCTGTATCCTGTTTTATGACATCTCATTAAATGTTTCTCCCATTAATTTCCTTTGTTTATCAGTTCTATATCTTCATATGCTTATTTATTTTTAAGTGATAACTAGATTTTCTCCTACAATGTGCATTAAAATAATGTCCTTTTTTTTAAAGTGCTGTTTTATTATTTAAATACAAAAAAAACTTTGACATGTAATAAATCTGCCTTGGTACTGGGGTATTTTTCTTTATTAATAAAACCTATTCATAAATTTCCTTATTGGCTTTTGTCAAATGTCCTCCCCTCTCTATTTTTCTTAAATCTTTACAGTATAGGTCCTGGAGCATGAAAAGCTTTTTACTTCAAAGTATAAGTCTCTTTGCTGCTTAAGCCTCCAGAAGAGACCATTTTTTGAATTTTTTAGGCAAAGGGATAAAGTACTTGCTCAGACTATGCAGTTGGTCCAAACCTAAATATTTCATTAACACCCAGCAATATAATTCACATCATATTCCCTTCTGCATGATTGTTGAGAATCCCATAGAATTTCTCAAAGGTCATGTATATAGGAATGTTGTAAATAGATTAGCCATTGGGTAATAGTAAAAAAAAATGTTTATTTTTCATTAATGTTGTAGTTATAGAAAACTATACAAGCTTTATTATGTAGTTGGTGACTTTTTAGTTCAAATGTTATCAGTTTCCACACTGTGCTGCTATATCTCCATCAGAACACAGGACTCTGCCCTTCAGTGTCAGCTGTGATGGGTGAACTTTTACCTTATTCTCCCTTGAATCAGGTCTTCATAATGGTTCTTGGCTGCCTTTAACAAACTATACCACTATGTGAGTCTCTCTTCCTCCCATTTCAAACTCTCATTTATGAATTAGAATATAAACTCTTCAAGAAAGGGAACATCTCTCTTGCTTATATTTGTATTTCATATGCTTGAAAGTGTCTGGGACATAACTACTTAGTAAAAGTCTTATTTAGCTATTAAATTTTATTATGTTTCATCTGGTGAAGTATTTATGGATATTAACTCTGTCATACAATATTTTCACCTTCCATTTTTATATCATCTACATATTTGATAGTTATGCTTTTTATAGCTTCAACCAAGAAATTGTTAAATGGCTGAATAGTAGAGCATGAAGGACAAAGTCATTAGGAATCTATCCTGAAACTGACATTGGTCAATCAGTGATTACTCATTGAGTATGGTCATCCAAATAATTCCAAATGTACTTCACTCTGCTATTCGTATTAAGAGTAACTAGCATTTATAAAGCTCTTTAAGGTTTTTGAAAGATTTTACATAAATTATATAATTTGATTTTCAAAACAACTCTTCAAGTTAGGTGCTATCATCCCCATTTTATATTTAAGGAAATTCAGGCAAAGTGACACAGCCAGTGAGCATCTAAGACAGAAATGGAAATTAGGTCTTCCTTACTCCAGGAGAAACACTTTTCTTTATTGTACCATCTAATATTATCCATATTTCTCTCTTTTATACAGTGAAATACATTAGACTAACATGAGAGATTTTTGCCAAATGCTTTAATGAAATCTAAATATGCTATATCTACAGAGATCTCCCCATTAATATTAGCCTAATTAGAGATTCAGAGGAAAAAAATTAGTTTATATTCTGGTGTGAACTTTTCTTGATGAACTCATTTGAAATTTGATGAACATTGTCTGCCAAATTAAAATAACCATCATGTACCTGTGAAATTAATAATATATTCTAACATGTAGGGAAGAATTAAGGTCAAGATCATTGGCCTATGGTTTAAATATTTCACCTTTTCCCTTTCTTTAAAATTATGTTCACTTTTAAACTTTCTTGCTATCCAAGGGCTTTCAAAATTCCAAGGGACTTAGCAATCATACTTACTGCTTCTTTCAGAATTCTTTTTCAGAAAGGCCTGATGATATAAACAAAGAAAGATGAGTTAGATAATATCCTCCCACTTTTTCATTTATATTTTATTTCCATTCTCCCATAAACATTTTTATACCCTTCTCAATCCAAAGATCTTTGTTTTTTTTTGTTTTAACCTTAGTTGGAGGCAAGAATTGAATAAAAGGTAGAATAAAACTGCTTTTGGAGGAGTATAGCTTAAGGTTAAAAAAATGAATATTGCAGAGATGGCTAACTTTACTTTTATTTGTATCTATTTTGCATTTCAGGAGCAAAGATCTAACTTATCTTTTTCTATATCAGAAATACATTTGAACTTCTGAGTTTTGTTGGTGGTTCACTTTTTGAATAATTTTAGCTATAAATTGTTAGTTTTTTCATATATTATTTATTTATTTACTATTATATTACTATAATGCTATATTTATATTTGCTAAATATCCAACTTCGCAGATGTGAATAGCAAGTTTTCTTTTTCTGCAAAATGTGAAACCTTTTTGATCAGATTTCTAAGATTCCAGTAAATTTATCTGATCCTTACTTGGTGTACTTCATCCTTGGTTAAGATTCTTTTATTATTATATTTTGAATCATGAGACACAATTTCAAATTCCATTCTAACATCATCTTAACCAACCAAACACTTTGCAAAAATTTGCCTTTATTTTCTGAATGGCATATTCAACAGATATTAAGGAAAACAACGCTGATGTCCATGTTTTGCTAATAAGCCTTAGCAATTCTCTTAGATTTTTCCGTTGGTATCAATATTCCTACCTGAATCATGTAGCTTGACAATGGACTCAGATGGCTTTGGAAGAAAAAGTGAGGTTAGAGACTTTGCACACCTTACTCACCTGTATATGAGAGTATCATCTACTTGATGCCATGGTCCCCTTTATAGAATAAAGGACAAACAATAACAATGCATCATGTTGACAAATCTAGACAAGCTTCTCTTTTTATTCTGCATATATTGTATAGAAAGGCCCTTGACTGCTGATATTTATGTCACATACAGAAAAAGTAGCTTCAGTAGATGAAAGCATAAAGTTATGCCACTCCATTATTCTTTTTCTTCTCTTCTAATAATTGCAGAATGAATCCCATATCCTACCCCTGACCAATGGCATCTGTGCATAGTATCTTTCATTGGAAAACAAGAATTTATTTTTTTCAGAAGCTGTGTAGTTCCTCATTTTAAAGAGTTTCATAGGGACATTGATTACCTAATTTTATAGATAAAGAATTAAAAAATCAGAGAGATTAAGCAATTTGCCCTTAATCTTCTAGCCAATAAAAAAAAAATAACAAATATATAGGATAAAGATCAAACCTCATATTCCTTTTAAAGTTTGATGATTCTTTCCTTTTTTGTTCCCTGTAACTATTATAATTCCAACAATCCAGTAATTTTTTACTCATATTCTTTTTTCTAATTTATTTATTTTAATATGCATTGCTTTATGAATCATGTTTGCAGAAAAAAATCAAAACAAAGGGAGAGATAAAAAAGAGAGAAAAGAAGTGAACATAGTATGTGTTGATTTAAATTGAATATCCATAGTATTTTTTGGTGGATGCAGATGGCATTTTCTGTCCAAAGTCTATTGGTAGTGTATTGGATCACTGAACCGCTGAGAAGAAGGAAGTCTTTCATAGTTGATCATTGTACATTCTTGCTATTATTGTATACAATGTATTCCTGATTCTGCTTATTTCTCTGAGCATCAGTTAATGTAAATCTTTCCAGGTCTTTCTAAAATAAATTTGTTCAACATTTTTATAGAACAATAATAATCCATTACTTTCATATAAAACAGCTTATTCGGCCATTCTCCAATATACTCATTTTAGAATTCGTTACTACAAAAAGAGCTGCTGCAAATAGTTTTATATATGTGGGTCCTCTTCTCTATGATTTTCTTGGAATACAGATTCAGTAGTGCCACTGCTGGGTCAAATAGTTTGCAGAGTTTTATAGCCCTTTGGGCACAGTTCCAAATTAGATCATTTCACAAATCCAATATATTAGGGAACGAGTTTTGCTGCATCCATTCCAACATTGGTCATTATCTTTTCCTGTGTTCTTAGTCAATATTAGAGGTATTAGGTGGTACCCAAAAGTTGTAAATTTGTATTTAATTAATAGTGATTTAGATAATTTTTTTCATATGACTATAGGTAACTTTAATTTCATCATCTGAAAATTGTCTGTTCATATCATTTGACCATTTATCAATTGGGCAATGACTTGTGTTATAAATTTGACACAGTTCTTAATACATTTTAGAAATGATACCTTTACCAGAAATACTGGATATAAAGATTTTTTTCCCAGCTGTGTACTTCCCTTTTAATTTTGTGTTGCTTTTGTTTTTGTAATTTTTTAAAAATTTAATATAATCAGAGTTGTCCATTTTTCCCATTCACAATGTTCTGTAGTTCTTCTTTGGTCATACATTTCTCCCCCCTCCAAAGATCTGATAGGCAAATTATCCCTTGCTTTCCTAATGTTTATGACATATTATGTTCCCAAATAATGCATCCAATTTGACCTTATTTTGGTATGGGGTGTGAGATGTAGAACTATACTGAGTTTCTGACATATATTTTACAATTTTCCCAGCAATTTTGTCAAATAGTGAGTTCTTATTCCAGAAGCTAATGTTTGGTAGTTAGCTTGGGAATGTCTGAGGCCAGATTTGAACTCAGGTCCTCCTGACTTCAGGGTTAAGACTCTATCTACTGCACCACCTAACTGCCCCTATGCTTTTCATTTTTGATGTTGGTGATTTTTTTTTCTTTCCTTTTCAAAAAAATTAACTAGAAGTTCATCTATTTTGTTACTTTTTTCATAACACCAAGTCTTATTTTTACTAATTACTTCAAAAGATTTACTTTAAATTTTATTAATCTCTTCTTTGAATTTCAGATTTTCTAATTTGGTATTTGAGTTTTTAAATTTTTTAAAATTTGTTCTTTTGGAGCAGCTAGGTGGCGCAGTGGATAGAGCACCAGCCCTGAAGTCAGGAGGACCTGAGTTCAAATCTGGTCTCAGACACTTAACATTCCCTAGCTATGTGACCCTGGGCAAGTCACTTAACCTCAATTTCCTCAGCAAAAAACAAAAAAAAAAAAAAAAAAAAAAAAAAGTTCTTTTTCTAGTTTTTTTTTTTAGTTTCATGCCCAATTTATTGAATTTTCTATTTTATACATGTAGATTTTTAAGAGCTATAAATTTTCCCTAAGAGCTGCTTTGGCTGTGTCCCATAGGTTTTGACATGTTTTCTCATTATTGTTATTCTCTTGATGAAATTATTTATTGCTTCTGTGGTTTGATGTTTGACCTACTCTTTTTTTTTTAGAATTAGATTATTTCCATTTGGTGTTTAATCTATCTTTTCATGGCCCTTTATTGAATATGATTTTATTACATCATGATCTAAAAAGAAAGCATTCATTATTTTTGCCTTTCTGCAATCGATTGTGAAGTTTTTATGGCCCAATACATGGTCAGTTTTTGTGTAGGTACCTATATTGCTGAGGAAAAAATATATTCCTTTCTGTCTCTATTCAATTTTCTCTAGAGGTCTATCATATATAGCTGTTCTAGGACCCTATTAATCTCCCTAATTTCTTTCTTCTTTATTTTGTGATTGTATTTGTCTGATTCTGAGAGTGGGAGGTTGAAGTACCATACTAATATAGTTTTGCTCTCTATTAGAACTTCCTGTAACTGGTTTAATATATTCTCTAGGAATTTGGATGCTCTACCATTTGGTACATATGCATTTAATATTGCTAGTACTTCACTTTTTGTAGTATCCTTTATCAAGGTATACTTATCTTTCTTATCTCTTTTAATTATGTCTATTTTTACTTTTGTTTTGTCAGAGATCAGAATCAGTATCCCCTGCTTTTTTACTTTAACTGAAGCAAAATAAACCATGTTCTATCCTTTTGCCTTTACTTTGTGTCTCTGTCAAATCTATTTCTTGTAAGCAACATATTGTAGGATTATGTTTTATAATCCACTTGGTTATTAGTTTCTGTTTTATGGGAAAGTTCATCTCATTCACATTCATAATTATGATTATCAACTCTTTATTTCCCTTCCTATTCCCCCCTTATATATTTTTGTTCTCTCTTTCCAATCTGTCCTTAGTAGTGCTTTGTTTTTTTTTTTTTAACCTACCAACCTACCCCACCTACTAACATCTATTACTCTTCCCCTTTTCTTAGTTTTTTTTTTGTTTTTGTTTATTTTGTTTTTTTTTTAACCCACTCAGGTCATTACCTTATCATTTATCACCCTCTTCCCTTGTCTTATCTTTTTTTTTTTCCCATAATGTTTCTGCCCTTCCTTCTATTCTGCCTCTCCTTCCTTCCTTTTTCTACTCCTACTTCTTTACAGGGTTACACCCAACTGAATGATTAAGTTATTCCCTCTTATAGCCAAAACTGTTAAGTTCAAGCTTTAGACAGTGTTCTTTCTCCTCCCTTCTTTACTTTGAATGGAATATGCTTTTCCTTGTGATCTAGTTTGACTCAGTATACATCCTCTTTCCTCTTCTTCCAGTATAGATATTTTTCACTTCTTAATGCCTTTTTCTTTGATATCATCACATCATAGTCCATTTACAACTACACCCCCTGTTCATATGATGATCCCCTCTCTCTGCCCCAGTAACAGATACAATTCTCAAGAGTTACAGGTACCATTTACCCATCGAGGGATTTAAACAATTTAACCTTTAAACAGCACATATTTTCCCCTATTAGCCTTTCCATGCTTACCTTGAGTTCTATGCAGATGCAATTTTCTGTTCTGTTTCTTTTTCAATAGAAATGAAAGTTTTACTTCATTGAAGATCCTTTGCCTCCCTTGAAAGATGATGCTTAGTGTTGATGGGTAGTTAATTCTTTGTTGTAAACCTAGGTCTTTGGCCTTCAGGAATATATTGTAGTCTCTCTGATACTTTTTTATAGAAGCTGCCTGATCCTGGGTAATCCTGACTGTGGCTCCTTGATTTTTGTTTTGGTCTGACTGCTTTAAGTATTTTTTCCTTGAAATTGTAGTTTTGGAGCTTTGCCACAATGTTTCCTTGTGAGATTTCTTTCCAAAGGTAATTTAATTATTTCAATGACTATTTCCTCTTCAGTTTCTATAATATTGGGGCAGTTTTCCTTGATGATCTCTTGACAATTGCTGTCCAGGCTCATTTTTTGGTCGTGGCCTTCAAATAAACTAACAATTTTTAAATTGTTTCTTCTGGATCTGTTTTCCAGTTTGGTTGTGTTTCCAATGAAGGATTTTGTATTTTCTTACATTTTTTTCTTTTTTAAAAAATAATTTGCTTGTCTATTTCTTGTTGTCTCAAATGATCAAGAACTATTTCTATGGTTTATGATTTCATGGTAATGGCCATTCTTATTTTTTAATGTATGATTTTTTTTTTCAGTTAGCTTTTATATCTCTTTTTCATTTGGTTAATTCTATTTTCCAAGGTGTAGTTTTCTTCAATTGATATTTATGCATTTGGCCTATTTTGTGTTTTTAAGGAACTGATTTCTTCACCGGATTTTTTTTTTTTTTTGCATTTGACCAATTGTATTTTTTAAGTAATTGCTTTCCTTTTTCAAACTGTTGATTCTTTCTTGTGTACCTCTTCGTTTATTATTTTTTCTTCTTTTTTTGCCTTTTAAAGTCTTTCATGAACGTGTCTAAGAAGCCTTTTTTGTCTTGACACCAATTCATATCACTTTTTGAGATTTTATCTGCGGACATTTTGTCCTTGTCTGAGTTGGTGTTTTGGTCTCCCTATCACCATAATAGCTTTCTATGGTCAAGTTCTTTTCTGTTTCTTGCTCTTTTCTTTTCTTTTCTTTTGGTATTTCCTTTTTTAACTTTTATGGTCGAGCTCTGCTTCTAGGGTAAAGGAGGTGCTGTCCCAAGCTCCTATGCAGTTCTGAGCTTTGGCTTTGAACACAAGGGCACCTTGTGTTTGCAGGGGGTAGGTTTGCCTGCTCTTTTTAAGAAAAACCTTGGTTTCTGAGAGTTTGCTGGGACTGAAAGCTGCCACAGTTATCTACTCCTTTACTGAGCCAGAAGCTAGTTCTCAGTGGTTAATTTGCTGTGATTAAGACCATCTCAATGGCTTTCCCAGAGGCTATCTGAGCTGAGCTGAACACCTTTTCACCTTAGTGAGACTGACCTTCCTTGAAGTTTTTTTCAGTCTCTTGATCTGGAGTGTGGTTTAATTCTGTCAGACTCTGTTCAGAGACTTGTTTTCATGGGAATTTTGAGGGAAAGTTGGAGATATTGAACAGCTTCCAGGCTTCACTCTGCCATCTTGTCTCCACCTCTCTTTTTTCTCATAGTTTTTTTTTTTTTATTTGTTCAGTCCTTGAAAACTTTTTATTTTCTTGTAGGGAAAACTTTTTCTATCTGATATCAGGAATTTATATATGTCAACAGTTCTTTTTCCTTTTCATCAAAGATGGAGATTGACCAATGTGTACTCTATGAATACATAGTTGTCACTTCACTGTTGAGTTCATGATTGACACAGATTCAATGCAAATAGCAATCATTTATGATTCTGCCAGAAACTCTTAGGGTCTTCCCATCCCAGATTAATTTATCTAGATTTTTTTGGACTAGATGATGTCTACCTTTCACCACTAAATGTCAAACTTAGACTTTTTAAAAACCTTAGTTTAAAAAAGGTCCAAATCTCCAAATTCATCCAGAGCCATCTCCAGTTATCTTGATCTATAGATTGTCACAAGACCCAAATGGCTCTGGAGGGGAAATTGAGATAGATAACCTTGTACAAACCTTAAATCCAAATCATGACATCACTTCCCTGTTGTGATGGTAATCTTTAAAAACAAACTTCAAACAACAACAACAATAGAAGAATTATAAATACAGTGTACTTTCTACAGATCTTTGATAATTCTCTATATTTTCTTGAAGCAAGTAATAATATTCTTTTTTACTTCTTGGAAAACAGTTATTATTGAGAAACGTCTTCTTTAATATCCTTATGTGTTTTTCACCTCCAAAGAATCATTGACTGGGAATTCCTGAAATAGGCCTAAGAAATAAGACAGACTTTCTTTCCATTTTATCTGATAAAAAGGTAATACAATATGCTGCTGATTTTTAATTTTAAATTATATGTGTGTGTGCATTCAGGACCCTATGTAAAAGAGAAGTAAACAAGCTTACTCTCAAAAGAAAATATATTATGTATCAATATATAACTATATATGGCATTATATATCACCATAACTGTATTTATATATATATCTAACACCTCTGAATGCATTTTTTATATACTTACTTTTCTACATGTTCCATACTTTTGATGAAGTCTCTTTTTGTCTTTCAGGCTGCTAGTTCCATTTCCTTCTAAAATTATTTTCTATTTACTTTACCTTCAAGTACTGATATGTATATATTTTCTCCCCCATTTAAATTAAGCACCTTGAGAGCAAAATCTACTTCAATTTGTGTTTTGTAAACCCAATACCTATTATAGTAGACACTATAAAATCATAATACATAATAACTAAATGAATATTCATTAAGTATGGATTAAAATTCTCTGCTTTATTTTTCTCTGTATATGATCTTCACTTAACTCCTGCTACTTTCTTGACAACTAGGTTCTGTTATTGCCAAAGATCAAACAGGTAGAAAGTAGTAGAATTTTAATTTTCTCTAATTACAAGTTCCACACTCTTTCATTCATATTACTTTATAGTCAAAGACTGCATTTCAAATGTACATGTTAATTATCACTTATAGGTGGGTTTTTTTTGAATATTATACATTTTGCCCCACTAAAGCCCCAAATTAATTTCCATTATGAACACTGGCTAGTTGATGCTTATAATGAATATATGTATACTTCTGAATTAATTTATCACTTAGGCAGTACATTGTGAATGTAATAGTATAATAAATTCAGTAAATTTCCATACTGGAGTTTAATATTTTGGAAGAAGATAAGATTTGTCACATATATGTACATATATATGAATACATATGTGTATATACATGTGTATATATGTGATGGCTTCCCTTCTCTAGATTAAAAAAAAAAAAAACTATCTAAAGCTTGTTCATTGTGACTATAAAATTTCTTTGTGATAAGAAATCAGAAGGAATTGCATTCAATTTTTAAAATTGATATTTGACTATAACCTTGATTGAGTAACTTTGTCATTGTTGAAAATGTCTCCACATGATTGTATCTAGTTGCAATTTTGGACTTGATCTTAATTGGTAAGTATTTAAAATAAATATATTTCATTACTTATATAACTATAGGAGAAATCAAACTCTTTGAGGCTTACTTCACTCATTAGTGAAATAGGCAAAATAATGCCTTACTTCACCATAATACCCTACAGGCCTCCAATTGTAATGATCAAATTACACTCACATATACACAGGCACACCCAATTTTGTATATAAATGAATACACACATGCACGTATATGGAGTTTTAAAAACCTTAAAGTGTTGTGTAAAGTGTCATATTGAGATTATATTTTGTTTTGGACCCAAATGGGGATTTTTGTGCAATCAATTCCCATTAACACTTTAAATTGGCTTCTTTTATGCAATTGATATTCTTAGATATTCACTTCTGGGAACCAAGAGGTTAAATACCTTGCCAATGATTACAAACTCAAAATGTGTTAAAGGCACAACTTGAAACCAAGTTTTCATAATACTAAGAATGGTTCTCTATTAAATAAGCCACATTGCCTCACTTTGACATTATTGAAATTGTAATAAATTATTTGTTCATTTATGTTAGCAACATTATTAAAGGTGTTGACATTTGATAACCAAAGAAAGGTTACACTAAGGTTTTCTAAGGTTGGATAACTTTTCAGTTGTTTTTTTTTGTTTTGATGATGATTAGTTCAATGGGGTAAAATAAATAAATAAAATTAAAAAAAAAATAAAGTGCTTATCTCACTTGATTTTTTATTTGAACTGTGAAATTTAATGGTTAAGATTACAAGGTCATAAACAGAATCATTCCTCTCAAAATACAGTTCAACTTCCAGAATCTCTGTAATATTATTTCAAAGCCAGGTGATTTAGTTTTCTACTTGTAAGTTCCAGAGAAAAGTCCTGAAAACATCATCTAGAATTAGCCAAGTAAATTGGCTTGTAGCCACAAAAGTAGATCAGGGATGGAAAACATCCAAGATATTAGACTGAAATCTTTTCCCTTTGTCACAGTCTTGAGGCAAAATTATCATTAGATACACTGATTATTTCACTCTTATCATTTTCCTTTTGTTTTTCCCCCAGGGGCTGTGTTTTTAAAACAAGGAAAGGAAGTATGCTGGCATCCAAATGGCATCTGAAAAAGAGCTAGTGCCATCTATTACACATGGGTACATAGTGTAGGTCGGAGAGAACAGAGGGATAACAGATGGCACCAGACTCAGCACCTGTATTGGCAGGAGAAAAAGTCAAAACTACTCTAAAGGTCCTGTACAGAAAGAAAATTGCCATAACTCTCAAAACCATCTGTTTCACTGTGTGTTGTACTGTGGATTTGAATCCCTATTGGGATCCAGTGTGTTGTTTACAGACCTTAATAGACAACAGCAGCCTCTTTTATAGTAAAAAAAAAAAAAAAACAAAAAGGTGGCTATCTTAGATACACTCAGTTTCATAGGGCAATTTCCCCTTACTTCATATCATCCCCCCAAATCTCCTTTCCCATTGTTCATTCAAAGACTCTGGCATATAAACATTAGCAATTTAAGAGCTTGTTCCTTGTGAATCTCTCTCTCTCTCTCTCTCTCTCTCTCTCTCTCTCTCTCTCTCTCTCTCTCCCCCTCTCCCTCTCTCTCTCTCCCTCTCTCCCTCTCTCTCTCTCTCTGTCTCTCTCTCTCTCTTTCTCTCTCTGTATTGCGGGAGGAGGATATAGGCTGTTTGTTGGTGGACACGCAGTTGTTTCTCACCAGATGAATCAATGAGATAGCATGCAGGTAAGCATAATAAATAAAACTTTGAATGTGTCAGTGTTTTGGAGAAGTAAAACAGAATGGCTTCAGGAATACAAAGAGGGAGAAATAACTTTTAGCTTAGGCCTTCAGAAAAGGTAGCTGAGCACTTAGTTGGACTTGGAGAAAGAGATGTGTTTCAGTAGATGGAATTTGAGGAAGTTACTGAAGCTGCAATATGACATAAGTACAATAGGTCTAAAGAATCTAAGGACTGTGGGGCAGAAGGGTGGTCTGAGTGGGGCAGAATGAGAAGAGCTGTTGTTGAGTATGGATGGTATGAGGTGCTGAAGTTCAAAAAATTAGAGCTAGCTTACAGTGGTTTTCAGTAGTACATAGTACCTTTGTGCAATATTATTTTCCTGAGAAAGAATGTCATGTACTACGATAGAGTTTTCTCTAGTGGACATAAAGTAGAGGAACATATGATAGGGAGAGAAAGTGGAGTCTCTAAAAGGCTACTGATACCAAGTAGACACTCTTTTTAATTCTTGGTTTTCTCTGGACAGGACCAGTGTATAAAGATTCTAATAAATTAACTGTATCATTTTGTTCCCATAATTATGAAAGTGAAGAACTTGTTAAAGTATATGCTTAGAATGAGAGGATCATAGATTTTATACACGCTTATAATTTGGAAGAAACAAGAAATTTCACATATGTATGTGTGAGGATATTTATATATATATTTTTGAGTCATGTTTTTGTGTCCCTATTTAGGATATTCTTGGCAAAAATAATAACACAGTTAACCATTTCCTTCTCCAACTCATTTTACAGATGAGGAACTAAGGTAAACAGAGCTAAGTGACTTGCCCAGGGTGACACAGCTAGTAAGTATCTCAGGAAGATGAACCATTCCATCTACTGTGCCACCTAACTGTCCTGTATCTATATTATCTATATCTGTGTATTTATACATACACACATACACTCACACACATGTGTATAGATGGAAATAGAAAGAGGGAGACATAAAGAGAGGGAGAGAGAGATAGACAGACAGACAGAGACAGAGAAAGAGACAGAGACAGAGATAGAGATAGAGACAGAGATAGTTACAGAAAAGCAGAATGTGAGAGACACAGAAAGAAAAATATAAAAATGTGAGGGAAAGAAAAAAGGAAATTAATGGGAATATTGACTAGAATGCTATCACAATTGATTCAAGTGCCACTCATTGGTATTAAATCATGGATCCCCAATGTCTGGTATTTCTATACTGCGCTTAATCCTAGCTTTGTACATGTATATTGTTAATTAAGTTAAAATGTTTCTTGAGTTTATTTTTCTTTCATTGTTTTCCTTTGTCTCCTTTCTGTCAATGTGTGTTGATTTGTAAAGATTGCATTTGTAGTCACCAGTCAGGTTTCCACTTAGGTCACACAGCTTCTAAGTGTATGAGGCCAGATTTGAACTTATAAAATCTTCCTTATTTCACTCCCAATGGTTTACCTATTGTACAACCTAGCTGCCCGTCCTGTGGATTATTTATGGTTAATTGAATGAACTGAATAAAGTTCCAGTAAAAAAGTCTAATAGGAGGAGAACCAAGAGAGTGTTGTTCTGAAGACATAGAAAGAAGAGACAATCAAAGAAAAGTGGATGATCAATAATATCAAAGATTGAAGAGTATTCAAGAAAAATGGGGATTGAGAAAAGGCTGTTTGATTTACAATGAAAAGATTATTGATAACTTTGGGGAAAGCAATTTCAATTTAATGATAAGAATGGAATCTGGATTATAAACGTTTAAGAAGATAATTAAAAGAGAAAAAGTGGTAACATCCATCATAGTGAACCTTCTCAAGTTTAACCACAAAGGTCTGTAATGATATAGGATGACAATTAGCAGGGATGGATGGATCAAGTGAGAGTTTTTCAGGATATGGGAAAAACGGGAATTTTTTTAGGCAGTTGAGAAGGATTCAGTAGATATGGAGAGACTGAAGATAAGTGAAAGAATGGGAATCATAGAAAAGGCAATTTGTTGGAGGAAATATGATGGAATGAGATTACTTGTAAAAGGGAAGTCATTTGTCTTAATAAGGAGTAATACCATGAAGTGTAAAGGAGGAGGGAGTGTCAGAAAGCACCAGAATGACAAGAGAGAGAAAGAGGGGAGAAGAGGGTGCTCAGAGTAAATAATTTCATTTTTTCTGTAAAATAAAGGGCAAGATTTTAAACTAATATTGTAGGGGAAAGGAAGTCATGGAAAGTTTAAGGAAGATTGAAAAAGTTTGAAAGTGTGTCTGTCAAGGATAGAGAGTTTATAAGGGAAGTATAGAAGGCTTGCCTTGAACAGATGAAGGACCAATTGAATTTACATACCAAAATGGTAATGGACTGAGGCAGAATGACTAAATGATTTTCTCCCCTTATTTTCAGCAGCATGTGTTTAGGAGTGAAGTCTAAGACTGTGGGAGTCATTCAGAGCTGAAGTGGGAAAGGTGCAGTAGATGTTATGATAAAAGGGCTATGAATTCAAAATCATAGATTTTAATTGGTTCATCAAGCAGGCAAAATAAGGAAAAGAGAAGACAATAGTTTGTACACAGAAGATGGCCTGGGAGAGAATTGAAGAATCAAAAGATTAGAGATCATGCTAAGAACAAAAGAAAGGTTTGGTTAAAAAAAAAAAGAAAAAGAAAAGAAAAAGAAAAAGTCAAAAGATGAGGTGAAAAGCAAAAAAAAAGATTATTGAGGGGATTTTGGAATCCTTATTCATTAAAGTAATAATGAATTTATGATTTATAGCAATGACCATTCTCCCTTCCACCCCATGGTCCTTGGATCACTTCATTGTCTTTGTGGGGGCCTTAAGTAACTCAATGAAACTATGAGCTATGTAATGCAGGGTTACCAAAGAGAGGTCATAAAGAGTTCTGGCAAAAGATAACCTATTGGAGAAAAAAAATGGTAAACCAATCCAATTTCTTTGCCAAGAAAAGCACATGGGACAGACAGTCCTGGCATGCTATAGTCCACAAGATCCAGTGAGTTGGACATTATTGAACAATAAAACAACAAACATTGACCATTTTTGTGTATGACTGAGTTAGGGTAAAAACTTATTATGGGAAGTAAGTAGATTGAGGAACTGAGATGTTAGGATATTTGATAAAGAGTTAATGAGTATATTGAGGGCAAGAGATGAGGAAGAGAGAAAAATTTTGAGTCTAGTAATGAACTTATTAAAAAAGGAAAGGGAGTGAGCAAGAGACCAATAGAAAATATCTACCAAGAATTTTATGCAAGGCAAATAAAAATTGCATAGACAATAGAATATATATAACTAATACTTTAAAATTACAAAGCCTATACATATATCATATTATCTGACTTAACACCAATCCTTTTTAGTTAGGACCAAAACTTATAATTATCCCTATTTTACAAATGAGGAATCTGAGATTAAAATATTTAATCACTCTCATACAATGTTAGATCAAACCTATGTCTCACCTGTTTTCCACTTCAATGCACATCCTCAAAGCAGAGCCTTGATGTGAATGAAAATGTTCAAGACATAAGGAATATTGCCTGAGAAATATTTCTATCTTTAACCTGTGTAAAAGGTCACCGATCAATTATAGTGAATGGGTTGCTTCAGAATTTGATAGCTTTCCCAAATTAGTTTAACTCTGCTCATCACAGAAATATGCTGGCTTTCCATGAAGTACAGTTCAGACAGCTTTTAGTTGCCAATGAAAATAGCTGGTTATGTATACACAGAAGTTGGAACATTATATGCACTCTTTGGTCATTCTGAAGCTTATAATGGAGCCATAATATTCTTCTGAATCAGCAAATGGAACCCTCATTTTTAATGGCTTTTTGGGTAATGCAAAATCATAGATTGCTGCAGCAAGTCCTGTTGAAGTATTCAATGCCTTTGGAATTCTGCTATTAAAAACCTTTTCAAGACCTTCCAGCACAACTGCATAAAACAGATTGAGTAAACTGAATCAATTATGCAATTGATCCTCACTCCATTAATCACATGAAATGACTTTGACAGGCCACAATCAACTCCATACCATTGTGGAATAACCTTAGGAGCCTGAATAGCAAGTGCTTTGATAAGGTCAGTGAGCAAAGTTTGGAACTCTTGATGTTGTTTCTTGCATTTTGTCAGGCAGAAAAGCTCGTGCATTGAGTCATAAATTATGACCTAAAGTTGCACTGTGATATTAGGGCTGCACAGCTGGAAACATTTCAGAAAACTATCTAGGAGACTTGCCAACAATAGAATAAGCTGAGATACTCTGATGGATAAGTAAGATTGCTGACAACTTTGCTTCTTATAAATAGAGATGAGTTCTGTAGCTCTACATTGCCCTTATGAACAATTTTAGATTTTAACTGTGGAATAATAGAAAGATGACATACTTAGAGGCAAGAAATATATTCAAATGCTTGCTCTAATTCTTTTTTTAAATAATAGCTTTTTTCTTTTCTTTTTTTAATTATTAATACTTTTTATTTGCAAAACATATGTATGGGTAATTCCTAAGCATTAACCCTTACAAAGCTTTCTGTTACAAATTGTTCCCCCCTACTCCCCACCCCTCCCCTAGATAGCAGGATATCCACTACATGATAATTATGTTAGAATACTTAAATCAAATATGTGTATAGTTATTGCCACACATTATTGTTTTGTTCAGGAGAAATTGTATCTATAAGAGAGAATAATCCGATAAAGGAAATACAATGCATAGCTTTTTTATTTTCAAAAAATGTAAAAATAGTTTTCAATATTCATCCTTGCAAAACCTTGTATTCCAAATTTTTGTCCCTTCTTTCTCCCCCCTCTCAGACACCAAGTAATCCAATATAGGTTAAAGAAGTACATTTTTTCTATACATGTTTCCAGTTACCATGCTACACAAAAAAAAAATAAGATCAAAAAGGAAAAAATTGAGAAAGGAAAAAAAGCAAGGAAACCACAACAAAAAAGATGAAAATACTATGTTGGTGATCCACATTCAATCCCCATAGTTCTCTAACTGGATGCAAATAGCTCTCTCCATCACAAATCTATTGGGACTTGCTTGAATCATTCTATTGTTCAAAAAAGCTACATCCATCAGAATTGATCATTACATAATTTCATTGTTGCTTTGTAGAATGTTCTAGTCACTTCATTTATCAGCAGTTCATATGTTTCTCCAGGCCTTTCTGAAATCAGCCTGCTCATCATTTCATATAAACAATAATATTCCATAACATTCATATTCCATAACTTATTTAGCCATTCTCCAATTGATGGGCATCCATTCACTTTCAAATTCCTTACCACTACAAAAGAGGATGCTACAAACATTTTGTACGTGTGGGTTCTTTTCCCTTTTTTATGATTTCTTTGGGATATAGACCCAGTAAAGATACTGCTGGGTCAAAGTTCCAAATCACTCTCCAGAATTGCTGGGTTAGTTCACAACTTTACCAAGAATGTATTAGTGCCCAGGTTTTACCACATCCCCTCCAACATCCATCATTATTTTTTCCTTCATCTTAGTCAATCTGAGAGGCGTGTAGTGGAACCTCAGAGTTGTCTTAATTAAGTTTATCTAATCAATAGCGATTTAGAATTTTATTTAAATTGGAGAATGGTTTGTAGTCATAAATTTGAGTCAACTCTCTATATATTTTAGAAATGAATCCTTTATCAGAACTCTTGAATGTGAGTTTTTTTCCCAGTTTTCTTCTTCCATTCTAATATTTTCTGCATTTGTTTTGTTTGTACAAAAAAACCCTTTTAATTTAATATAATCAAAATTATCCATTTTTCATTTTATAACATTCTCTAGTTCTGTGACCAGATTTGGGAGGTAGAGTATTGCTTGTTCTCCTAATTTATTTCCCTTTTTGATCACATTTATGTCTAAATCATGATCCCATTTTGAACTTATCTTGGTATAGGATGTTAGGTATTGATCAATGCCTAATTTCTGCCATACTATCCAATTCTTATTATTAAAATAATTGAGTAACAATAAACAAATTATTTCACTTGAGACTCAGTTTACTCATCTGCATACTGTGCCTAGAACAAAGTAAGAGTCTAATAAATACTTATTTGTTGGTTGATTGATTAATATTTGTAAAGAAGATATTGCTTGCATTTATTTATTAATTCTAATCTATAACCTACTTGGGTGCAGAGATCACATTTTTAATGGATGAATAAATAAACTATTAATCACTTTTTATGTGCTAACTAGTTGGCACAGTGTTTAGAGAAGACTGCCCTAGAATCAGGAGAACATAAATTCAAATCCAGCCTCAGTTACAAACAGTATGATTCTGGGCAAGCCAATTAACCTTGTTTGCCTCAGTTTCCTCATCTGTAAAATGAGCTATAAAAAGAAATGGCAAATATCTATACCAAAAAAACCCCTCAAATGAGATCACAGAGTCAGACATGACAATAACTCAACAATAACAAATGTGTTATACAAATGTTAAGTGCTAAAAAAAATAAGGAAAAAATAAATAAATTGACCTTGACATTTATGCCTTCTGAATTTTTTACCAATATGGGATGAGATGAGGGAAGGCAGGAAATTCTTACCACTGGTCTAAGCTGTCAGACAGTTTTAGAGAGTTGCTTATGACTTTAAAAGCTTAAGTGACTTGTTCCCAGTCCTATTTTGAATGTGTAGAAAAGTTGAGTCTTGAGAGCTGGTTTTCTTGACTCTAAAGTGAGTTTTTTATCCTCCATGGCATGCTGCCTCTAGCATTGCATATAGAAGTGGCTTGAGGATTTTGGCATCCAATTGAATTTTACTGAATCTTTGCAACACTGAAAATAGGAAAGCACAAATTTGTGGTATATATAAGCATGATTGAGATACCCATGGCTTTCTGTGAGCATTTTTGGGGAAATGTGAGGAATGTTTTCACTCCATGTAGAAATGATTGAGACCTTCACCCATCCATTGACTAATTCTTCTGTTCATATACTCCATAGATATTTATTGAAGCAAAAGCATTAAAATGATTGAAATAATAAAGTTACCATATGGCCTAGAAAATAAGTAGGGTTACTGGGGAAGTAATTATCATTATTGGCAATAAACATTAGTCAGTACCTAATAAGTATACGTAATTTGCTTAACATTGGGCATGGGAAAGAAAAAACAAAACCAAGATAACCTCTTCTGCAAGTAGCTTACTAATGAGGAAAGCAAAACACACAAAAGGAGGTTGACAATGATGAGAGGAAATATACAATTCCAGGGAGTGATGCACAAATCTATAGTGCAGCATGATGTTAATAATTATGATAGTTTTCAGTTATACAATATTAAAACTTTGTTAAATTCTTTACAAATATTCCCTTATTTTGTCCTTACAGCAATCCTATATAGTAGTGTCCATATTTCTCTGATAAGGACACAGATACAGATGTTATATTATTTTCCTAGAATTACACAGATAAACCAGTATAAGTGTCTAAGGCAGGATTTGAACCAGATCTTCCTGACCCCAAATCTAGAACCCAGGCTCCTATGTGGTGTTCTGTATCCAATTAATTCAAAATGTGTAAAAATACAATACAAAAAATAACGTATCCTCTCAATAAATAGAAAAATATAATAAATATACTCACAACCTAATTATAGCTATAGACTAGCAAGTTCATTTGTGATACATTCTGGTTGTGTGATAAATATAGTCAGTTAGATCTTAACATGCCACCAATCTCCTCTTCAACTCTTGAAAACGATAAGTTTTCAATTATTACTGACCTGTATTTTGAAATAAAATGTCCATATTTGGAGTTCTTTGTATACAATAAAATCAAAGATTTGGGATAGCAAGAAAGGGATGTAAAAAGAACAATGGATTGAATGTCAGGAGATCTGGCTTTTACTCCCAAGTGTCTTACTAATTAGCTGTGTGCCTATGAACTAGAACCCATGGGTTTTAATTTTAATAACTATAAAATTGAATTGATAAGGTGAGATGTCCTCTAAGATTTTTGAAACTTTATGAATCCTAGAATATAATAGAGGATTAAATTCATTCCTCAAGGTTCTCATGCTAGGAAGCAAAGTCCAAGTTGAAATGCTTTTTATGAACAAAGATGGAAGTAAATTGGCTGCTCATTATGTTTCAGTGGTCATGCCTTCCTACATGGCATCATTTCTCAAAGGAGTGTGATTTGGGATAATCCTGGTACAGTATAATCATTCTGACAATCAAATGTTGTCTTTCCCCTGGGGCCAAAACGGTAATTAAGGGAGACCGGGTAATTTTGCCCCTTAAGCATTTGTTTTTAAATATTGAGGCTATTTTTCTCCTTGCTTTTAACAGAACAAATTGTGTAACAAAGGCAGCATTTAATCTGGCATAGGAACACCTTTTTTTCTCCAAATAGATCTAATTATACTGAAACAAACAAAAACTCAAAGGAATAGGTATTTACTTGGAAACTGTCAGTAAGACCTTAGTTCCTAAGATTTAATCAGAACAAATTTCTTTGCAGAAACATGGAGGTAAAGAGGATGCAATCAAATCATAGAATTTGAGAATCTGTAATTCATTAATTAACAATTAAGTGGTAACTATGTGCCTGGTACTATGTTAAACACTAGGGATACAAATACAAAAGCCATTCTGCAATGGCAATCTCTTCTGTAAGAGTTAATGGAGAAAAATAAACAAATTAGAGAGGGGAAACTAGGGAAGGGTTGATCTAGCTAATTATAGGGATGCTGAGAGGCACAATAGGATAGTCATACATAACAGAAACACTGAAAGGATGATTTGGTTATAGGACCCTTAGCAGTGGCTGTATAGATGGGGTGAAAAAGCTTTGTAGGAAGAGTTCAGGCTTGATAATATGAAAAATGGCTGAAATACTTACTAAAATATCATGGGTATTTTAGCTTCAGTTGCAATAGTGAAACTTAATTTCAGTTTGCATCTGCTGTTTTGTCTGATTTCAACTCCATGGAGCAAGAAAGAAAAAAAAAAGAAAGAAAGAAAGAATGAAGGAAGGAAAGAAAAAAAAAAGAAAATGAAGGAAAAAAAGGGAGGGGAGAGGGAGAAAGGGGGTAAGGAATGATCCCTTCTGTTGAACTCGATTCTTTTCAGCAATGAAGTGATTCAGCCTCTTCCAATAGACTTGTTTTTTTGTTTTTGTTTTTGTTTTATAAAGCTTTTTATTTACAAAACATGAGTGACCTTTCAACATTGACCTTTGCAAAAAAACTTTTTTTTCCTAAGCTGTTCCTTTCCTCCCCCCCACCCCCCACCCCTAGATGACAGGTAATCTAATACATGCTAGATAGGATAAATTATATGACAAATACAATACATGTATACATATCTATACAGTTACAGTTATCTATACATCAGATCTAGAAAGAGAAGAAGAAAAAAACAACCTAAGAAGGAAAACAAAATGCATGGAAATATTCACAGAAAGCATTAAAATGCTGTGTTGTGGTTCATTCTCAGTTCCCTCAGGCCTCTCTCTGGATGTATATGACTTCTAGTCACATCTGGTTTGAATCACATCATTGTTGAAGAGAACCATGTCCATCAAAATTGATCATCGTATAGTCTTGTTCCAATAGACTTGTGATGGAGAGAGCCATCTGCATCTAGAGAGAGGACTGTGAGGACAGAACATAGATCATACATAGTATTTTCATCTTTTTTGTTGTTTGATTTTTTTCTTTCTCATTTTTTCCTTTTGTTCTGATTTTTCTTGTGTTACATGATAAATGGATAAATATATAGATATAGATATAGAAAAATTGTACATGTTTAACATATATTTCATTACTTGCTATCTTAAGAGTGGAAGAGAGAGAGAAAAAATTGGAACACAAATTTTTCCAAGGCTTAATGTTAAAAACTATTTTTTTACATACTTTAAAAATAAAAAAGCTATTATTTGTAAACACACACACATACACACACACACACAAACATACACATATAAGACATTCCACAAGGCAAAGAGCTTAAATTACAATAGAAAATAAACTACTTGGCAAAACTGAATATAATCTTTCAGAGGAAAAAATAAAAATGTAATGAAATGGAAGACTTCTATTCTGAGAGAATTTGACATTCAAACAAAAAATTCAAGAGAAGCATAAAAAGGCAAAAATGAAAAAAAGAACAATAACGGATTCAATAGAGATAAACTGTTTACATACTTGTATGACAAGGTAATAATAGGAAGGTTCCTCCTAAGAACTTTATCATTATTCATATTGTTAAAAGAAGTCTAACTAAGGGATAACTGGGTAACACAGTAAATAGAGTGCTGGGGGTAGAATCAGGTAGACTCATCTCCTTGTGTTCAAATCTGACTATAGACACTGTTGTGATGATGGACAAGTCATTTAACTTTGTCTCAATTCCTCATCTGTAAAATAAGCATGAGAATTAAATAGCAAACCACTCCATTTGTCATGAACACCCCAAATGAGATCACAAAGATTCTGACATGATTGAAATGACTGAATGGCAATAACAAAGGAGTCAGCATAGAAAGAGAACATTGAATCAATTATGTTGGGATCATCTCACAAAAAAAATGAATTACTGCTCTACAATTTGGTGCATATACATTTAATATTGTTATTACTTCACTACTTATGGTACCCTTTATCAAATGGACTTTCCTTCCTTATCTCTTTTAATTTTACTTTTGATTTGCTCTGAGATCCGAATTGCTAACCCCCCCTTTTTTTTTTTTTTACTTCACCTGAAGCATAATAAATTCTTTCCCAACCTTTTACTTTTACTCCCTTTGTGTCTGTGTCAAATGTTTTTTTTTAAGCTTTTTATTTGTATAACATACGTATGGGTACTTCCTCAGCATTGATCTTTACAAAGCTTTCCATTACAAATTTTGCCCCCAGTCCCCTCCCCTCCCCTAGATGGCAGGAAGTCCACTACATGTTAATAATGTTGAAATACTTGACAAGTTGTGCAAGAAAAATCCTATTTACAAGAAAAAAAAGAAAATCAGAGGAAGGCAACACAATGCAAGCAAACATCAATAGAGAGCATGAAAATGTTATGTTGTGGTCCATATTTCATATCCCTCTCTCTGGGTGTATATGGTTTTCTTCACTGAACAATTGGAACTGGTTTGAGACAATTCTTTGTTGCAGAGAGCCATGTCCATCAGAATTGATCATCATGTAATACTGTTGTTGCTGTGTATGATGATCTCCTGGTTCTGCTCGTTTCACTCAGCATCAGTTCATGCAAGTCTCTCCAGGCCTCTCTGAAATCGTCCTGCTGCTTGTTTCTTAAAGAGCAATAATATTCCATAACATTCATATACCATAATTTATTCAGCCACTCTCCAATTGATGGGCATCCCTTCAGTTTCCAGTTTCTAGCCACTACAAAAAGGGCTGCCACAAACATTCTTTCACATTCCTTCCTTTAAGATCTCTTTGGGATATAAACCCAATAGAAACACTCCTGGGCCAAAGGGTATGCACAGTTTGATAACTTTTTGAGCATAGTTCTATATTACTCTCCAGGATAGCTGGATCCATTCACAGTTCCACCAACAATATATCAGTGTCCCAGCTTTCCCACATCCCCTCCAATTCGTCATTATCTTTTCCTGTCATCTTAGCCAATCTGACAGGTGTGTAGTGGTACCTCAGAGTTGTCTTAATTTGCATTTCTCTGATCAATAGTGATTTGGAGCAACTTTTCATATGACTAGAGATGGTTTTAATTTCATCATCTGAAAATTGTCTGTTCATATTCTGTATTTCTGCCCTCCTTTTTATTCAGCTCTTACTTTTCTTTTGCTCTTTCTCCAACTACTTCTTTAAACGACTAAATAAATATCTATATCCAAATGAATGACTAAGTTCTTTCCTCTTAGAGCCAAAACTGATGAGGTCAAGCTTTAGACAGTGCTCATCCCCCTTTTTTCTTTCCCTGAAGTATAATAGAAAAGGTTAATTTTGCTTGGGTCCAGAGCGAAGACCAGAAAAAAATGGATAGAAGTTTACATAAAAGGAGATACCATTCTCCTCATACTCCAAAGAGACTAACTGTGTGTATGTGTAGGTGTACATGTGTATGTGTATGATCTTATTTATAGAATTAAACAGCTAAAAAAGTATTCATATACTCAATAAAATCCCTCATCTAAATTATCTGAGGAAAATGCTTATGTACCCAAACTATAATATTGTTGCTCATAAGAAATACAATATTCTGTGCACCTACTTCTCTTTTCCCTCCTCTGCAAAAAATGAATTATAGTAAAGTTCACAGTATATAGAGATTTTTTCCATATTAGGAAGTAGTCAAACTAGTCAAATTTCTTCTGCTCTATTAAAATAATAATATATTTCAATTTCCCAAGAGAAAAACATTAAATTATTCTGGCTAGCTTCTGATCTTAAATGGTCTGACTCAGTTGCTCTGAACAGAGTGTGAATAGTGAGTGAGAACATTAATGATTATAAAAATTACTCAAGATAGGCAAGTCAACTTTATATAACAATAGAATTATCATACTTTGAGATGAATTGAGTCTACAATTCAAAGGCTAAATTTTCACCCATTCATCAATCCAGTATTCATTCATACATTTACAAATCTTTTTTTCAAGTAGCTTGTGTGTGCACAGGACTGTATCCAACTCTCTGAAGGATATAAATGATAGAGAAAAAGCAGTTTCTACCCTCGAAGTGTTAACTACAGTTTATTTAGGGAAAAAATAAGGTTTAAAATTTATTTGGACACATATTATATATATGTGTATAATTTTCATTAGACTTGTTCATTTTTACTGAAATAATTATTATTATCATTATTATTGAGAGGTATGATATGTATTTGCTTCTGACTTTTAAACCTGAAATGCATGAGTTGAAGTCCAACCACTGTTCCTTTATTAAGCTATGTGACCCTGGGCTAGTAACATAATACAAAAGAGAATATTAGTCTCTAAAACCTTTAGTTGCAAAGAATGTTTTGAATTGCATTAGTAGAAGAAATTCAACATCAGGATGTTTCCTGTATTAATTAAAGGATGTCCTCCAGGTTATTAAATAGTAGAAGAACACATATATAAGAGAGCCAGAAACAGATAGATACAAAGAGAGAGAGAGGGAGAGAGAGGGAGAGAGAGAGAGAGAGAGAGAGAGAGAGAGAGAGAGAGAGAGAGAGAGAAGGAGAGAGAGAGAGAGAGAGAG
>JAJPUD010012066.1:35358-51190 GCA_023553655.1 Myrmecobius fasciatus
GAGAGAGAGAGAGAGAGAGAGAAGGAGAGAGAGAGAGAGAGAGAGAACAGAGAGAGACAGAGAGAGAAGGAAGAGGAGGAAGAGAGAGAAGGAAGAGGAGGAAGAGGAGAAGGAGGAGATAAGACAATTAGGCAAAGACCAATTTATTGATTCTTTGAGAAAGACCAAACAATTCATTGACAAAAAAGAAAAAAAAACAGAACAAAGGGAATATTAAGGATTTTTCAAAAGTAAACAGTTATTAGACAGATTATAAATGCTGCATAAAATAAAGTAGTTCCTGAAGTTGTAGGGAAAATATTTTATTATTTATTGTTCATTAATATTGTTTGAACCTAACCTTATATAACTAGAATCCAAAACTTACAGTAGAGGATAGGGTGACCATAGAACTGCCCCAGGGAAGAGGGATGATTACAAGGAATGCATAGATCCTACCAAGATATTGTTTTGGATCCATCCAAAGAATGTGTTTTGAGGTCTCTAAATTTGAATGTACATACTTACTTGCTGATATATATCTTAAACTGCCCTACTGTATAAAAAGCAAACCCATGATATGGAGACATAAATATAAAGATTATATTTTACTAATATGGTGATTTAGCTGGAGAATGAAGATTTTTGGGGAAAAAAGTTCAGTTTCCTAGGAAAAAAAAATTCTTTCTACTCTTAGGGAGAGTTCAATGCCAATATAGTATACCTATAGGTTCTAGGAGGTAGATGAACACTGGAAAGTGAATTATCTTGATTATTTTCAGGTAAGAGGGTTTGTGGTTTGTTTTGTATTTTATATTAGAGTAGATCTCAACTCAACTTCTCTAAAATATAACTCATATTTCAGGTATACAGCTATATGTAATATAGGTATATATGAATAAATGTTTGTGTGTGTGTGGGTAAATGTTTGCATATTTAGGTATAAACACATTAAATGTCTCTATTTCTGTTGATGAGACAGGGTAATGCCAGTCACTTAGATTCATAGACTCACAATAATTTTTATTCTTCCTTCTTTCCATCCAAAAAATTCTCAAGGGCAATTAATTCTAATTGCACAAAATATTTTCCTTCTTTCCAATCACAGAGTCACAACCATAGTTAAAACACCATATCACTGCTTCCATGAAAAATTGTAAACTATTCTAATCAATTTCCTTTCTATCAGGGTCTTTCTTCTTCAGGCTATCTTAAATACAGGTACCAAAACAACTTACTATTCTTTACTGCCCTTCTTGAAAAGCTTTATTCACTCTGTAATGCTGGTCAAATAATTTACAAACTATTTGTTTTGAATTCAAGATCCTGTATAATCTGCTTCTGACTTAACAGTCTCATTATTTTTCATTACAGAAAAAGTGATAAAATTTATTGCTAAATTTATTCTTTACATGCCACTTCCTTTATTCTGAGATTTTGAAATCTTGTCCCATATCTAGAATGCATATTCTTCTCCCCTTCATCTGTCAAAATTCTCTTCATTGAAAAACTTAGTTTAGATGCTAAATCTTCTGTGAAGTTTCCCTGACCCCCATACCTAAAATTACAGTAAGTTCTGCTGTATGAGTTTTGTGCCAACACTAATGATATATAAGGGAACAATTTGAACATTACAATATCATATGTGATTTGCAATTTCATCTGGAAAAACAGTGGGAATTTAGAAAACCTTACCCGGCTGAACCAAAGCTTCATGGAAATACACTAAATGGAGCACAGAAAATGAAGCCTAGATTGCTGAGAAAAGATAGGAAGTTTCCTGACTTCTCCCCAATTTTCCTTCAGATTACTGTCAATCACACTTCAAAATGAAATCTGGAGTGACAAAACCCACAAAAGGACAATAAGTCAATTTTCCAATCCAAGATAACTGAGAAGGTCTGTAGGGAAAGTCTGTTTCACTTGGGATATAGAGACATAGATGAATATAAATATACATACACATACATAAACATTCACATGCATATTTATAACATATGCAAATATACATATAAACAGGTATATAGTGTAGGCATTGTCCAAGCAAGACAGTCCAGTAGGCTAATGGTCAGGTCTGAAAGACCCTGGAACAACTGTCTAGATTAGGTTGGCTGACATCAGCAGAGCAGGCAAGCAGTCAGCTAGTGCAAAAAACTAGGGAACCCTGGCCCTCAGTGATATTGTCCCCTGTACCTCACCAACAGAACTCAACTTTAAAAGTCATGAAATAGTCTGGAAATGAGCAAAAGCAAAAAAAAACAAAACACAAAAAAGGCCTGATCATAAAAAAAATGACTACAACAACAAAAGACCAAAACAAAAATTCAGAAGAGGGCAACAATGTCAAACTTCATACATGTGAAGCCTCAAAAAGAAATATTTATTTAAAGGTTCAAAAATAATTTTAATATAAAATAAGGGAAGTAAAAGAAAAATTGGAAAAACAAAATAGTTATGCAAAAGAATCATGAACAAAAGTAAACAATTCTGAAATGAAAAGTAGAATTGGTCAAATGGAAAAAGAGGTGTAAAAGCTAACTGAAGGAAAAAAATTCTTAAAAATTAGAAATGGAGAAGTGGAAGCTAATGACTATGAGACATAGAGAATCAATAAAAAAAATGAAAAAAAATTGTAAAATGCCTCATTGATAAAACAACTGACCTGGAAAATGGATCCGGGGGGATAACTTAAGAATTATTGGACAACTTGAAATCATTCAAAACAAAAAATCCTGGACAGCATCTTTCAAGAAATTATCAAAGAAAACTTCCTTGATATACTAGAACCAGGGACTAAAATCATCCTAGAAAGAATCCACTGAATACTTCCTGAAAGAGATCCCCAATAAATCTCCAAGGAATATTTTAGATAAATTCCAAAATCATAAGGTGAAGGAGAAAATGCTACAGTCAGAAAGAAACAATTCAAATATCAAATAGTCATAGTCAGCATTACACGGGACTTAGCAGACATTAAGGGAACTGAGGACATGGAATATGATATTCTAGGAGGCAAAGGGTTTGTATCAAGAATCAAACATACAGGGAAACTGAGCATAGTTTTTCAGGGGGGAAATGAATATTCAATGAAATAGAGAACCTTCAAATATTTTTGATGAAAACACCAGTGCTAAAAAGAAAATTCAATTTTAAAATGTAACATTCAAGAGAAGCATTAAGAGTTAAGTATAAGGGTGGGGACGATAAAGATAATTGATAAGATTAACCTGTTTATATCCCTACAAGGGAAGATTTGAGATTTATAATTCTTTTTAAAAAAATTATATCAATTAGGACAATTAAAAGGAGTATAACTAGAGTGCATATATATATATATCTTTGGGGGGAAAGATGAAGTTGCTATATCATATTATATTGTAAATACTTCTGAAAACTATACCACTACTTTCACATTTCAACAGTGTAGAAAGACATGCTGTTTATTAAAAAAAAAAAAAAATTAGGCCAATGCTCATATAACTCACATTGTGGAATCTACTTTAAAAGAATGAGGGTACTCAAAGCAACAAAAACACAGCAACCATTGAAAATGAAAATATTTTCTGATTTCTAAACACAAAGGCCCTGATGCTTCAATTTCTCCTATCTCCTAGATGATACATCTTGCTGATTTGAAATTAAAATTTAAGTATCAAGCAATATTTTCTCTAGACTTCCTGAACTTAATTAGAACACATAATTTAAATCTTTCTTCTCCTTTTAATCTTTGAAAATTCAGTCAGTAACTAATTTCTGGCCTGGCATTATGTTACCACATCAAAGGTATTCTTATTGTCAATGCTTCTTATTATTCTAAGTTCAGTATAAGAAACTGAACAAGAAAAATGTAACGTGCATAAACAAATTTTCTAGTATCCTCCAAACTACTTTTAACATATATTTTTTATTTTGAAATAAATTAAGTAATATGATTCTCATAGGTGATATTTGAGAATATGAATTGCAAGGAGAAATTGTTCAATATAAAATATATATTTCCTAATTTCAATAATTCTATGATTGAAAACACTTGTTACCTTTTCATATTTCATTATTTTGGAAGAATATATATCAAATTGAGATCAGAATAAATGACTAAACAGCTAGGACCAACATAATTTTTTTTAATTCTTTTTTTGATTAAAGCTTTTTATTTGCAAAACACATATATAAGTAATTTTTCATCATTGACCCTTGCAAAGCTAGGACCAATTTAATTTGTTCTTTTTCTCTTAATGGCAATGATGGGAGGTTATGGAAGCAAATTTCAAAACCAAAAACAAGATTATCAGGTTATTTGATGAGAATCTCATTACATTTCAGGAGCCAACCAGAATTCTAAAACAGCATTTTATATAGATGAAATAGGAAAGAAAAAACATCTCTAACTCCATTTTTATTGAGATAATCCCTGCAAACAGTGACATCAAAATAAAATTAAAACTTAGGGCACATAGCTAAATGTAAATGTAGAATATAATGGACAAAAATGATTTTGACATTTAAGTGCCAATGTAACTTGCTTTGCCATTAATTAATTTTAGCTTTTTGGGTTATATTTGATTTTTTCTTATCAGTTTCTGAAAAAAATAGTATAAGCATTTATAGGTCTATTGAATCTAGGCCAAAGGTTTAGTCCTTAGAAGAAAAAATTATTAGTGCTCTTTCATGGTTATAAGAATCTTAAAGCAAATGGATCAACATAAGACAATCTATTATATAATGATTGTACATTCAAATATCAAAATATGTATAATTTCATATAAATTAGTTAAATTATCATAATGAAGAATTTGAGGGAAATACACAATATTTTGAGAAATGTAACTGCCTCTGGAAACTCTTCATATCCATTCACTAACATTGCCTATGCAAGGCCTTCTGCCAAAGTCCTATTAGGAATCTGAATCAAAGAATCACAAAGGTGAAAGGGATTTCAGAGGCCATACAGTGCAAGTTATGCTTAAAAAATTATTCCCTCTACATACATATTTACACAGAAGAAGAATTCCCCCTAGATTCATAACATATCTAACAAATGATCACCAAAGTCTTTGCTTAAAGAATTCTAGTGATAAAACACCTACATGAAAGTGTTTTAGAATAATATTGATACATGGGAATTTGTTACCCTTCCTCCTTACACCAAGTCTAAATCAGACTTTTGAATCTTCCACTTATTAATTGCTGGTAGTTCTGTTTTCTATGCTTGAAGAAAATATATCTCAATTTTTCTTACATATGCCAGTTCTTCACATACTTAAAGACAACTCATATATACCTTTTTATATTTTCTAAAGATGGAACGTCCTTAACCTATAAGGTCAAAATCCTTCACTCTCCAGGTTTTCTTCTTCTGGATATTTTCCAACTAACAATTTCTTCCTACCATATTATACCTGTAATTGAACATAAAATTTTAAATCCGGTCTCTCCAGGACAGAATATAATACAACTACTGTGTCTAGTCATATCACCTGATACTGGGCAATATGCTTCTCTAAATGTCACCTAATATCAGATCAGGTTTGTGTAGCTTTCTAGTAACTTATGTTGAACTTAAAGACCACTGAAACTCCTAGGTTTTTTTTAATATATAACATTTGTTGTTAAAATATATTCTGCAATCTCTTCAAACACACAATTTTTATTTTTATTAAATTATATTTTGATATTAACAAGAACTATAAATAGAGAGATGATCTTGCTTTGAGGAAGATCTGGGTCCAATTTCTGCCTCCAGTGATATTACAGCAGTTGTGTGACTATGGGCAATAACTCAACATTCCATTCAACTTTTTTAAGATTTAGTGTAGCAGACAAATTTTCAGAGATGCAAAATAGGAGCTCCCTACTGCAATGAAATTGCAGATCTACATGAAATTTCATCTTACAGGTTTGACCCATTCTTTCAAACCTTTCAGGATATTTTTGTAAAGTTGGTTATCTTTTTTAGCTTTATGTCATCTTAAAATTTAATAAGCAACTTACACCTTAATTCAGATTTTAATAAGCTAGTTCTAACTCAGACTGGTTTTGAAAAAGGTGTTTTAAGTTCGGTGTCAGAATGAACTAATTGTTGTCCTTTGTAATTTAAGAGGACAAAAATGACAATGGTATGGCAGAATCAATGTACACTGTGTCTGACAGCAGTTGATCAGACCAATTTTGGAATTTCTATCTTGGTCTGTGGGTCAAACATGAAAACCAGAATTAAATAAACATTTAACAAAAGCAAGTTAACTTGTCTATAATGTGAAAAGGATAATCAGAAAGGGTATAGCATTAATTCAAATAATAACCATTTGGGGTTTTCTTGACAAAAATGCTGGAGTGATTTGCCATTTAAATCCTTGGTTCATTTTATTAATGAAAAAACTGAAATATTCATCATTATGTTACTTGCCCAGGATCACATTGCTAATAGGTGTCTGAGGCAAGATTTGAAGTCAGGTGGTCTTAACTCGGGGCCTGAGTATTCCAGCCACTGCACCACTTAGTACAACTATCAGGAGCTACAACTTGATTGTATCTTACTTGCTTGGCAGTTAGATGGCCCAGTGAATAGGGTGTTGAATTTGGAGTCAGGAAGAACTGATATTAATTTCTGCTTCAGACAGTTATCAGATTTAGAATCCAGAGAAAGATATTTGCTTTCAATCTGCCTCAGTTTTCTTATTTGTAACATGAAAATAGTGATAGTTCCTACTTTATAGGTTATTCTGAGGATCAAGCAAAATAATATTTCTATCTAACATCTACATAGTGCCCACTATGTGTCAAGCCCTGTACCTTATCATCTTGCCCTTATTAACTTATTTGATCTTCACAACAACCTTAGGAAAGCTGATACCATTATTATCTCCACTTTACAGATAAAGAAACTGAGTCAAACAAAAGTTAAGTGGCTTATTAAAATAAATATTTGAGACTAGTTTTGAACTCAGTCCTTCCTGACTCCAGAAATGTCACTCTCTCCATTGAGTCATTTAGCTGCCTCAAATGGTAATAAATGAAACTCATTTTTCAAACCTTAAAGAATACCAAATACTAGCTATTGTTATCATATAATTATGAGGTGACTGAAGACTGAAAAATCTTTAAAGTTAAGCTGTGCATAGATGAATACTTCAATAACTCTTGCTAACAAATGAAAGAACAAAACCTTTCATAAAGCAAAGCAAGCTTTATTGTTTGATTTTGGCAAGAAATAGAAATATGTGGTAGTACATAAAGATTTTCAGAAAAGAAAGGTTAGGGCAAGGCAGCTGGCTTTGTTTTATTACAGTCTGCTTTTTTCAAAAAAAACAGCATAACCTCTTCTTGTCACTTAAAGCTTAATAAAAAAAAAGAAAAAGAAACAAAATAAAACAAAATAACACATCCTAGCCCTTTTCAACTGTCACAAATAGAAGATGATTCAAAAGACAAGTTTCAGAATAAAAAAAAAAATCACAATCCTGATACTTCAAATAGTTTTTTTTCTGTGTAGCCTTTAATTTATCTTATGTTTCTTCTCATTTTGATCTACTCTTTGCTTGAATGGCAAACATAATGTCATTGTCATTCAATGTGTGACCAAACTTGCACTCTTTAACATTTTAGAGATGAAACTGAAACAAAGATGATTCTGTGACCCTGAATCATTTCCAATTTACATTCCAGAGGTCCCTATTTATTATAGGTATTTTGATTTTCTATTTCTATGATTCATTTGCATTTGCATAAGAACATTTTTGAAGCCAAAGCAATGGTCTAACCAGATCAATTTTTTTTGTCAGTGAAACTGTGGTATTCTATATAGTGTGCAATAGTGGAATGAAAACAAAAATTATAGTCAGGAAAATACTGACACTGACACTAGGAGTATGGCTATGGATAAGCCTGTGAATCTTTATTTTTCATTCTGTACAGTGAAGATAAAACTGTCTATAGTCACATCTTTCACTTAATTTTCTCTTACGATGTCAGACCTATGTAATATGACTTTTGCCCTCATCAATCAGGTGGTTCAAAACAAACAAATAGAAAACAAAATGACAGTGGGGGAAAAATGAGTGAATAAGCTAATAATCTGTTAAACTAGAATGATCAAGTAGGCATGCTTTTGTGTCCTCAGAGAGAGAGAGAGAGAGAGTAAGCATAAGGGACAGCTTTATTCTCATGACATACCAGGGCACATTCGCTTCTGAAAATAGAGAAACTAGACTGTAATATTTGGTCCCTTCTAAGTAAAGAAAGATTTCTAAACAATACCCCTAATATATATTTTGCTCACCCTTCCTACCTTAATCTACTGCTCTATTTGAAAACAAAAAAATAACAAGTATAAGTATAATCTATCAAAACAAATTTTCACATTGACCACATCTTAAAAAAATATTTGTTTCATGCTGCATCCTGTGTTTAGTCAGGAGGTGAATAGAATGCTTTAAAAATGGTTGTCTGGAATTATACTTGGTCAGTGCTTTGACTGAAGTTCTTTATTTAGTTTGATGAAACTGCAGAAAATAACTACTCAAGAAAGGAAGTACAATAATCACAAGGTTGGAGTATCTTTATTTTTTAGGTTTTTGTTTTCGTTATCAAAGCTTTTTATTTGCAAAACATATGTATGGGTAATTCTTCAACACTGACCCTTACAAAGCTTTCCATTACAAATTTTCCCCCCTAGTCCCTTCCCCTAGATGGCAGGAAATCCACTACATATTAATTATGTTAATATACTTGACAAATCAAATATATGTATAGATATTTCCATGCTTATCTTGCTGTGCAAGAAAAATCATATCTACAAGAAAAAAAAATCTGAGAAAGGAAAACACAATGCAAGCAAACATGAATAGAGAACATGAAAATGTTATGTTGTGGTCCACATTTCATATCCCTCTTTCTGGGTGTATATGGCTTTCTTCACTGAACAATTGGAACTGGTTTGAAACATTTCATTGTTGAAGAGAACCATGTCCATCAGAACTGATCATCATATAGTCTTGTTGTGCCATGAATAATGATTTCCTGGTTCTGCATAGTTCCAAATTGCTCTCCAGAATGGTTGGATCCATTCACAGTTCCAGCAACAATGTATCAATTTCCCAGCTTTCCGACATCCCCTACAATATACATCATTACCTTTTCCTGTCATCTTAGCCAATCTGACAGGTGTATAGTGGTTCCTCAGAGTTGTCTTAATTTGCATTTCTCTGATCAATAGTGATTTGAAGCACTTTTTCAGATGACTAGAAATAGTTTTAATTTCATCATCTGAAAATTTTCTGTTCATATCCTTTGATCATTTATCGATTGGAGAATGGCTTGAATTCTTATAAATATGAGACAATTCTTTATATGTTTTAGAAATGAGGCCTTTATAAGAACCCTTAAATATAAGAATGATTTCCCAATTTATTGCTTCCCTCCTAATCTTGTCTGCATTACTTTTGTTTGTACAGAAACTTTTTCACTGTTCCTTGGTATTTGAATTGTTTCTTTCTAGCTGTTTGCAACATTTTTTCCTTGGTGCAATAGTTCTGAAATTTGTCCATGATATTCCTTAGGGTTTTAATTTTGGGGTCTCTTTCAGTAGGTGATTGATGAATTCTTTCTATGGTGATTTTGCCTTCTGATTCTAAAACATCAGGGCAGTTTTCTTTTATCATATCCTGGAAGATAGCATCTAGGTTCTTTTTTTTCACCTTGGCTTTCAGGGAGTCCTATAATCCTTAGATTGTCTCTCCTAGATCTGTTTTCCAAGTCAGTTGTTTTTATTAGGAGATATTTCATATTTTCTTCTATTTTTTCATTTTTTTGTTTTTGTTTGACTGATTCTTGAAGTCTTATTGAGTAATTCACTTCTATTTGTTCAATTTTAATTTTTTAAGTATTATTTTCTTGTTACCTTTTTAGCTCCTTTTGTAACTGGCCAAATGAATTTTTTTGTTCATTGCAGTCTTTTTCCAATTCACCAATTTTATTTTTCAGTGAATTAGTGGCTTTTTCATATATTTTTTGTATGGCATTATATCCTTCTTGCACTGATCTCAATTCATTTCTCTTTTTTTCATTTTATACTGTTTGGTTATTCTGTATAATTATATATAAAATTCATCAACAAAAACATATAACGAACAAGCACTATATGCCATATACCTAACTTTCATGTACATACTTTCAGACAGACTGAAAAACAATATTTTCCCGCTGCCTTTATTCTCTCTCCTTCACAGAAATTCTGAGGTTATATTCCTAAAGCACATATTTAGCTCTCTGTTCACTTCCCTGCTCAAAAAGTTTCATTTATTCTCTATTGTCTAGGATAAAATACAACCTGTATGGCATTAATAGCTCTTCATTATTTGGGTCCAGATTCGTTACCTTTCTAAGTTAATGCTACACACTAGAGAAGATGCTTATTTTCTTGCTCTTCTCTATATCCAACATTCCCTTTTTAGTCCCTGGGCCTTAACACAAGATATTTTCCACATTTGAAATTTTCTCTTTCAAATGTGTGCTGTATGTACAGTACACTTTAAAGTTTAATTTGTATTATTAACATTTTATCCACCACTTTCTTGAGACAATCAATTAAACAATAAATTGAATCTTTATTTGTGGTGTTTTCCTATTTCCAAAAACTATCACCAAAAACTCAACAGCTGAATCTTCAGTGTTAGCTCGAGCTATTTCTAGTACATTTCTTTATCTCCTCCCCTACCTCTGACTCCTTAGAATATCTTGCCTTGTTTCTTTTTTTATATATATAAAGCTTTTTATTTACAAAACATATGAGTGATTTTTCAACATTGATCTTTGCAAAAACTTTTTTTCCCAAGCTTTTCCCCTTCTTCCCCCCACCCCCCACCCCTAGATGACAGGTAATCTAATACATGCTAAATAGGATAAATTATATGACAAATACAATACATGTATACATATCTATACAGTTATCCTACTGCACAAGAAACATCAGATCTAGAAAGAGAAGAAGAAAAAAACAACCTAAGAAGGAAAACAAAATGCATGGAAATATTCACAGAAATCGTTAAAATGCTGTGTTGTGGTTCACACTCAGTTCCCACAGGCCTCTCTCTGGATGTATATGACTATCTTCATCGCTGAACAATTGGTTTGAATCACATCATTGTTGAAGAGAACCATGTCCATCAAAATTGATCATCATATAGTCTTGTTGCTGTGTATAATGTTCTCCTGGTTCTACTGATTTCACTCAGCATCAGTTCATGCAAGTCTCTCCAGTCCTCTCTGAAATCCTCCTGTTGGTCATTTCTTACAGAACAATAATATTCCATAACATTCATATACCACAATTTATTCAGCCATTCTCCAATTGATGGGCATCCTTTCAATTTCCAGTTTCTTGCCACTACAAAAAGGGCTGCCACAAACATTTTTGCACATGTGGGTCCCTTTCCCTCCTTTAAAATCTCTTTAGGATATAGGCCCAGTAGAAACACTGCTGGGTCAAAGGGTATGCACAGTTTGATAACTTTTTGAGCATAGTTCCAAATTGCTCTCCAAAATGGTTGTATCCGTTCACAGTTCCACCAACAATGTATCAGTGTCCCAGTTTTCCCACATCCCCTCCAACAGTTATCATTATCATTTCCTGTCATTTTAGCCAATCTGACAGGTGTGTAGTGGTATCTCAGAGTTGTCTTAATTTGCATTTCTCTGATCAATAGTGACTTGGAGCACCTTTTCATGTGACCGGAAATAGTTTCAATTTCTTCATCTGAAAATTGTCTGTTCATAACTTTTGACCATTTATCCATTGGAGAATGGCATGAATTCTTATATATTTGAGTCAATTCTCGATATATTTTAGAAATAAGGCCTTTATCAGAACCTTTGGATGTAAAAATATTTTCCCAGTTTACTGCTGCCCTTCTAATCTTGTCTGCATTCATTTTGTTTGTACAAAAACTTTTTAACTTGATATAGTCAAACTTATCTATTTTGTGATTAATGATGACCTCTAGTTCTTCTTTGGTCACAAATTCCTTCCCCCTCCACAGGTCTGAGAGGTAAAACATCCTACATTGTTCTAATTTGTTTATAATATCATTCTTTATGCCTAGATCATGAATCCATTTTGACCTTATCTTGGCATATGGTGTTAGGTGTTGGTCAATGCCTATTTTTTTTCCATACTAGTTTCCAATTATCCTAGCAGTTTTTGTCAAATAGTGAGTTTTTATCCTCAAAACTGGGGTCTTTGGGTTTATCAAACACTAGATTACTATTGTCATTGAGTATTTTGTCCTGTGAACCTAACCTATTCCACTGATCCACTACTCTATTTCTTATCCAGTACCAAATGTTTTTGGTGACCACTGCGTTATAATATAGTTTTAGATCTGGTGCAGCTAGGCCACTTTCATTTGCATTTTTTTCATTAATTCCCTTGACATTCTTGATCTTTTGTTTTTCCAGATGAATTTTGTTGTTATTTTTTCTAGGTCAGTTAAATAATCTCTTGGGAGTTTGATTGGTATGGCACTAAATAGATAGATTAGTTTAGGTAGTATTGCCATCTTTATTATATTCGCTCGACCTATCCAAGAGCACTTGATGTTTTTCCAATTGTTTAGATCTGACTTTATTTGTGTGGAGAGTGTTTTGTAGTTTTGCTCATATAGATCCTGACTTTCCCTTGGCAGATATATTCCCAAATATTTTATACTATTGATAGTTATTTTCAATGGAAATTCTCTGTGTCTCTTGCTGTTGCATTTTGTTGGTGATGTATAAAAATACTGATGATTTATGTGGATTTATTTTGTATCCTGCAACTTTGCTAAAGTTGTGGATTAATTCTGATAGTTTTTTAGTTGAGTCTCTAGGGTTCTCTAAGTAGACCATCATATCATCTGCAAATAGTGATAATTTGGTTTCCTCATGACCTACTCTAATTCCTTTAATCTCTTTTTCTTGTCTTATTGCCAAGGCTAGCATTTCTAATACAATATTGAATAGTAATGGTGATAGTGGGCAACCTTGTTTCACCCCTGATCTTATTGGGAATGGTTCCAGTTTATCATCATTACATATGATGCTAGCTGATAGTTTTAAATAGATGCTACCGACTATTTTAAGGAAAAGTCCTTTAATTCCTATACTCTCTAATGTTTTTAATAGGAATGGATGTTGGATTTTATCAAATGCTTTTTCTGCATCTGTTGAGATTATCATATGTTTTTTGTTAATTTGGTTATTAATATAGTCAATTATGTTAATAGTTTTCCTAATATTGAACCATCCCTGCATTACTGGTACAAATCCTACTTGGTCATGGTGTATTATTCTGGGAATGATTTTCTGTAATCTCTTTGCTAATATTTTATTTAAGATTTTTGCATCAATATTCATTAAGGAGATTGGTCTAAAATTTTCTTTCTCTGTTTTTGTTTTACCTGGTTTAGGTATCAGTACCATGTCTGTATCATAAAAGGAGTTTGGTAGGAGTTCTTCATTCCCTATTTTTTCAAATAGTTTATATAACATTGGAGTTAATTGTTCTTTAAATGTTTGATAGAATTCACATATAAATCCATCTGGTCCTGGGGATTTTTTCTTAGAAAGTTGATTAATGACTTGTTCTATTTCTTTTTCTGAAATGGGACTATTTAAGTAATTTATTTCCTCTTCTGTTAATCTGGGCAAACTATATTTTTGTAGATATTCCTCCATTTCACTTAGGTTATCAAATGCATTGGCATACAGTTGGGCAAAGTAACTCCTGATTATTGCTCTAATTTCCTATTCATTGGTGGAAAGTTCTCCCTTTTCAATTTTGAGACTAAAAATTTGATTTTCCTCTTTCCATTTTCTAAGTAAATTAACCATAGGTTTATCTATTTTGTTGTTTTTTTCATAAAACCAACTTTTATTTTTATTTATTAATTCAATAGTATTTTTTTTTACTTTCAATTTTACTAATCTCTCCTTTTATTTTTAGGATTTCAAGTTTGGTATTTGATTGGTGGTTTTTAAATTGTTCTTTCTCTAGCTTTTTTAGTTGCAAGCCCAATTCATTGATTTTCTCTTTTTTCTATTTTATGCAAATAAGCATCTAGAGATATAAAATTTCCCCTTATTACCACTTTGGCTGTATCCCACAAATTTTGGCATGTTGTCTCATTATTGTCATTCTCTTGGATGAAATTAGTAATTGTGTCTGTAATTTGCTGTTTCAACCATTCATTCTTTAGGATAAAATTATTTAGTTTCTAATTGCTTTTTGGTCTATTTTTTCCTGGCCTTATATTGCATGTGATTTTTATTCTGTCATGATCTGAAAAAAATGCATTTACTATTTCTGTCTTCCTGGATTTGATTTTGAGGTTTTTGTGTCCTAACACATGGTCAATTTTTGTATAAGTTTCATATACGGCTGAGAAAAAAGTAAACTTCTTTCTGTCTCCATTTAATTTCCTCCAAAAATCTATCATACCTAACTTTTCTAACATTTTGTTTCCCTCCTTAACTTCTTTCTTATTTATTTTGTGGTTTGATTTATCAAGTTCTGAGAGAGGGAGGTTGAGATCCCCCACTATTATAGTTTTGCTGTCTTGCATCTCTATGAACTTTTCCTCTAGGAATTTCCATGCTATACCACTTGGTGCATATATGTTTAGTATTGATATTGCTTCATCATCTATGGTACACTTTAGGAAGATATAATTTCCTTCTTTGTCTCTTTTAATTAAGTCCATCTTTGCTTTTACTTGGTCTGAGATCAGGATTGCTAGCCCTGCTTTTTTTTTGTTCACCTAAAGCATAATAGATTTTGCTCCAGCCTTTTACCTTCACCCTGTATGTATCTCTATGTTTTAGATGTGTTTCTTGTATACAACATATTGTTGGATTCTGGTTTTTAATCCAGTCTGCTATCTCCTTCTGCTGTAAGGGAGACTTCATTCCATTCACATTCACAGTTAAAATAACTAATTCTGTATTTCCTGCCATCTTATTTATCCTAGCTTATGCTTTTCTCTTTCTTATCTCCTTTCCCTCCTCCCTACTACTTTGCTTTTGAAAACCACTTCCCTCAAACAATCCTTCCCATTTAGAGCCCTACCCACCCCTTCCCCCCCCTTTCCCTTCTGTTTCCCTATCAGTATGTCTATTATTCCCTCTGAGCCAAATTTGATGAGATGGAGATTAACCCAATTCTCATTCCCCTCCCTTTTCTCCCCTCAATCATTATAGGTTTTCTTTGCCTCTACATGTGATGTAATTTCCCTTATTTTACCTCCTTTTCCTCTTCTTCCAGTGTTATCCCTTTTCTACTTCTAATTTCTTTTTCAGTTTATCATATCATAATAATCATAAAATCACAGTAATCATATCATAAAAATCATAAAATCACAGTAATCATATGAATCATAATGTAATTGTCGATTCATAAAATCAACCCTCATTCTATAAGTATCTACAACATAAATAACGTTCTCAAGAGTTTTTTTTTTCTTATTACCTTTTTATGTTTCTCTTGTGTTCTGTGTTTGTAGATCAAATTTTTTGTTCAGTTCTGGTCTTTTCAGTAGAAATAGGTGGAATTCTCCTATATCATTGAATGACCATCTTCTTCCCTGGAAGATAATGCTCATTCTAGCTGGGTGACTTATTCTTGGCTGTAATCCAAGTTTCTTTGCCCTTTGGAATATCTGATTCCAGGTCCTTCCATCCTTCAAAGTAGAAGCTGCTATATCCTATGTGATCCTAATTGTAGCTCCCCGACATTTAAATTGTTTCTTTCTGGCTTCTTGTAATATCTTTTCCTTGGTATGATAGTTCTGGAATTTAGCCACAATATTTCTGGGGGACTTAA